>PVIA01004097.1:0-148340 GCA_004024845.1 Tonatia bakeri
TGTGACTTTCTAAATAAACTTTCTCTTATAGTTTGAGTCTTGACTGAATTCTTTCCCAGCCAGAACTCAAGAGCCAAGGTTGCTGAACCAAGGTCTAGGCTGACCCCACTGGTCTAACACCTGGTGCCATTCTCACCACTGCCAACATTTTGATCCCTTTAAAAATTCAAATACTTTCATGTTGTTATCAATTATTTTAACCAGGTTTTCTCTGGGGAACTGGGACATTAATGGAGAAAATCACAAGCAAGAGGGAAGTACACCAAGAGGGAAGGCAGGGGGCGCTAAAGGCACACGAGAGTGAGGACAACATGTGCCTGAGTTGCGTGAAATCCACAGCTGGGACAGTGAAAGAAACTGTTAGTAAGTTTCTGTGCTTTTTTGTCAGTAAGTTACACTTGGTACTACTAACATGGAGAGAAGTTTAAGTTGCACACTGTTTAATGGAGTTTGGGACTGAGGATTACGGATTTGAGTTTTGGATATAAGAAAAAATAACCTAAAGGAAGAATAAGTTTAAGTTCACAAAAAGTAATTTTAAGTAATGAAATATAAATTAGAAAAAGGAAAAGTGGTAGCACCTAATAACAGTAGCACAGTTGCATTATGGTACACCAATGATGATCACAAAAGTATCTCAATCAGTAAAAGTTATTTTGCTTTCAAATACTAAAAACTTGACAATGGCAAACATGAAAGAAGTCGGGGTCATCACTCCCTCCTAACAAGTGTCCAACAAACTGAAAAACCAACAGCTCTTCTTAGAATCATCAGAGACATGATGTCACAGGACAAACTGCTGCCCTCAAAATCAGAAACCAGCAGGTGGATACAGAGCAAGCCGACTTCCCAGAACAGAAACCCACAAGCAGACACCTCTGTGGGGAGCAGGACCCAGCAGGAAACCTGAGCTGCAGCTGACAAACCGGAGGCTGCCCATGGGCTGGAGGGACACTTCTCGCTTCTTTGAGGTTTACCTCAAGCAGTTTGACCAGGTTCTCCCAAAGACTCTCAGCAGGAGGAGGGGGAAAGTAACCATTTTGAAAGACTCAGAGCATTTTGTTTTTCTTAACACAGCCTGCCCTCCAGAGAAAGTATTTCACAAGAGCCTAAACTATTGGGGTTTTATCAGAGCCTGACCAATAGGAGAGGAAGAAAACGCCCAACTCCAGCGGGCTCCAGCAATCCTGTCCCACCAAAAGGGGGGAGTGGGGACTGAGAAGCATTTGTGAAGCTCAGTCCAGAGGCAGGAGCTGCTGAAGAGCGTGGGCCTGACCGTGGCAGGGTAGAGGGGCCCCTCCCCCCACCACACCACCACATCACAACAGGGCATTTGCTGCAGTTCATTTACCCGTGACACCACGTCCCACTACCCAGAACAAGTTACAAGGCATAGCAAAAGGCAAACAACATAATTTGAGGAGACAGCGCAAGTATAAACCAGATATGGCAGGGATGTTGGAACATAAGACAGGGAATTTATAACAACTGTGATTGATAATCTAAGGGCCTTGGGTACACAGTGTGGAAGAACAGACAGTGTAAACAGAGGAGTAGAGGCCTGGCTAGGTGTCTCGGTTGGAGCATCCTCCTATATACCGCAGGCTGTGGGTTTGAATTTCGGTCAGGGCACGTATCTATTGGGTTGGCCAAAATGTCCGTTACATTTTTTTCTCTAAAATAAAAGACACGTTCATTTTCACCAGTAACTTTACTGAATATGTTAGCTATCTCTTGCTTTGACTTCTAGTGGGTGGAGGCCAGGGGTGCTGCTAAACATCTTCCAGTGCATAAGAGTCCCACAACAGACAATTATTTGGTCAAAATATCAACAGTACCAAAAAAACTTTGCAAACCACTTTTGACACATTTGATCAGTCACAGCACCTTCTCTGTACACTGCACACATCCTTTTTTTTTTTTTTTTGCATTTCAGTTGCGTTTTTACTTTCCTTGAAATAGTAAAGTGTAACTGCCTAAAATGCTGCATTTCTTCTTCCATCTTCAGTATTAAAATGGCCGCACAAAAATTCACCAATTTTGGTAAGTTTTCTTTAATGTGTGCTGATATGACAGCTGTCACAATACAACCTAACAAAATTATTTTGAATGAAGTTAAAGACAACTAAGGGCTGTTGTACGGATAAAAACAATAGGTCACAGGTTTGATCCCTGGTCAGGGTGCTTACCCCAGGCAACCCATCCATGTTTATCTCTCACATCAGTGGTTTTCTCTCCCTTCCTCTCTCTCCAAAATCAATAAACATATCCTCTGGTGAGGATTTAAACACAAAAAAGAAGAAGAGTGGAAACTCTCACAAAGAATAAAAAAATAAATGCTAGAGATAAGAGGACTGTAACTAAAATGAAAAATGCCTTTGATGGGCTCCTTAGTAGACTAGATACAGCTGAGGAAAGAATCTCTTAACTTGAGGATGTCATTAGCAATTTCCAAAATGGAAATAAAACAGAAAAAAAGAAACAAAATACCCAAGAACTTGGAGATAACTACAAAAAGTTTAATGTATGTACAAGGGAATATCAGAAGAAGAGAAAAATAGAATAAATGCGGGCTGAGCTGTGGGAGCCTCCATCACTGCCACCATCCTGAGCACATTTCACTGTGGAATTCCCACGTGAAATGTACTTCGTGCCTTCTATCCGTTTAATTTCCAGGACCTGCAGCTGGAGACCCGAGTTGGGTAGAAGGAAAAGGTTTTTTCGCCCCCTATAGACTGATTAAAATCGATTGTTTATTGGGACGACACAGGAAAACTCAGGAAAGCGCTTCCGAGCGCTTTCTATACTCTCGCCAAAATCAGCAGCCAGCTGCGGAAAATCAGCTGGGACTGGACTTCTACGAACTAAACCTGAAATGGGTGTTTCGGCAATGTTCTGCCTCGGACTGGGGTAGGCACCCTCCCCCCCCCCCCGCCGCCCCGCGCCCCGTGGGGTCCAGCGTGCGGGATCCTGGGCGGCGGGCGAGCGGGGCTCCCTGCAGATAGAGCTGCTGTTTGCTCGTGGGCCGCGCGAGTGCCCTGCTGCTGATCGCACCTCCACTTGCGCCTACGTAGAATCCACTAGTCGGGTGGGTGTACCCTGTAAGAGCCTGTCAGGGAGCGACCCCGAAAAACAAAGGCGAGGAGGATAGAGCCCTGTTTCCGGAGGGTCCGGCCCAATCAGGGCTGCGCAAGGTCAGGCCTTAGGAGCGCTGCATTTCGGGGAAACGTGGGAGGCTGTTGGAGAGGGGTCCCTCCTAAACCACTCCCGCGCCCCCCCGTGTTTTGCGGCCCGCGTGGTCCGGCCTCATTGGCCGCCGTGGAGCCCGGGTCCCGGGGGAGGGGGCGGGGTGGGGCGGAGCGGCCTCCGCAGTGGCGGTGCCTGTGCGCTCTGCTGCTGCCCCACCTTCCCCGCGGACCACAATTCCCACAAGGCTTCGCGCTCGGGGGCGGGGCCCCGCTGTCGGGGCGGGGCCTGGCGCATGGCTGAGCCATCCCGGAACGCCCGCCTTTTGTCAGCGTTAGGCTGGTGTCTGGTCCTCTGACCCTGAACCTCTCGCCGCCCGGGGTGTGCCCAAGTGTCAGTTGGGGAGGCGCAGGCTGGGACTGGGTTACACTGAAGCTGCTGGTGGTTGTGGGTTTTCCGGGGAGCCTGTCTGAGGTCCAGGAAGTTCCAGGTAGCTGGTAGGGGAGTCCCGGCTGGGGAGACTGGGCCCAGACCTGCGCGCACTACAAGGCGGAGGCCAACAGTCACTGGGAAGAGCCCACCACCGGGTGCTTTAATTTTGGTGGAGAGGAGCAAGAAAAACAACAGTCATATGAATGGATGTCTGTGGACTGGGCCGGAACGCGTAGCTCTGTCCCCCATCATTCTTTACCCGGCATTCGTAGCTTGAACCGCTTTGTGCCTTGTATGGCCTTCTGGGGGAAACCTTGACTCCCTGTTCCGGCCCTCCGGTCTGGTTTTTAGCAGTGTCCGTTCTGCTACCCCAGCCCATCTGTGCAAGGTTTCTTTTTCATGTCAGTGGCTGTTTCTATTTCCAAGATCTCTGGTCAATAGTTTTCATAACTGCCTTCAGTGCAAGATGTGATGTTCTTGCTTATCCCTATGATTATTTTAATTATACAGATTTTAATGTCCTGATTATTTTCTGAAAGTTCTCTCAAGTGCACTTTTCTCTTACAAGAAAAAGGAAAGCCCTGGCTGCTGTGGCTTGGTGGATTGAGTGCTGGCCTGCAAACCATAGGGTCACTGGTTCATTTCCCAGCCAGTGCACATGCCTGGGTTGCCTGACAGGTCCCCAGTAGGGGGTGCTCCAGAGGCAACCACACATTGATGTTTCTTTCCCCCTTCCCCCCTCCCTTCCTCTCTAAAAATAAATAAAATATTTGGAAAAATATATTAGAGCTGGGTTTTTTTTATTGTTTAGTTTTCCTGTAATGTTTGTGATTACTAGTTTATGTCTCACTCATTGTTTTTGTACCTGAGATTCCTTGTTTTTTTACTCTCTTTGCAGGAAGAGGTGGGGAAGGGGGGTGAGCATGGTGCTGCCAGGGTCTTGTCTTTTTTCTAATGAAATTGGAAAGAGTCAAGATTTGTAGCCTAGTGGTCTCCTGGGGGCACCCCCATCGTTCCTGAGCCTGGTAATTGTTTCCGTAACCCGAAGTCCCATGAGGCAGAGGTCCCATTTTCTGTCTCCTGAGGGGTTATGTTTTTGTGAAGCTTCCTGTTCTACTAGCTCAGCCAGTGACCCTTTCAGTTTCCCCTGCCCCCCCGCCACCAGGTGTTCGGCCCCTTTCCACATGTACAAGTGGAGATGGTAGGAAAGAGTGAGCCAGAAGAAACTTCCCAAATTTTTTTAAATCATTTTTTCATTACTGAAAAGGGAATCACACATTTCACCACGACTCTCAAAAATGAATGAAAAAATTACCAGGAATAACTTTGCCACAGAAATAACAAAAGACCCATTCTTTGTATTGCATATAAATAAGTTGTCAAAATTAACATTATGCTAAACAAGGAATTGCTGGAGGCAATCATTGATGTTTGTACACTTTATATCTTGGTAGAGCAAGGCACTGTGGAATTATGTTGGTCATTCATATCCTATGTAATAATAACTCTGCCATAGTTCTATTAAGGAAATGTCATCCATTAAAAAAAAGACCTGGCTGGTGTGGCTCAGTGGATTGAGTGCTGGCCTGCAAACTAAAGGGTCACCAGTTCTATTCCCAGTCAGGGCACATGCCTGGGTTGCAGGCCAGGTCCCCACTCTGGGACACGTGAGAGGCAACCACACATTAATGTTTCTCTCCCTCTCTCTCTCCCTTCCGCTCTCTAAAAATAAATAAATAAAATCTTGAAAAAAAAGAAAAAAGAAAGAAAGATAAAACCAGAACACTGATCATATACAATTATTAGGTTAACTCCTATCTGTGCCTTGAATCCTTCTTGTTAATGGGCATTTTAAATTTGAATATTCACTTTTTTAATTAATAAATTTGAGGGTCAATTTTTTTCAGCATTTAAGTACTTCATTGATAGCTGTGATTCTCAGCATTCTTTGGGTACAGAAATAAGGATTATATTTAGTTTTAGGCAAAACAAATAATTAAATGACTGCAGCATATAAAGGCTTCAGCATACCGAGGTTGGCATCTGCACTCCCGTCCAGAGTGACGGCACAGTCTGGTGGAACCATGCACATAAGCATAGCAGGTGTGTCATCCTCACACTGGATGCCTGTGCATTTGTTCTTGTGGCAGTAGGCACATACCTAAGTCAGGAAGTTCTGCCAGACTCAGCTCAGTACAGTGTAGAACAGACTTCATCCATTTCCAAATTTAATTCTTTCATGGTTTCCATTTTCCCCATCTCTTTCAACAGGTGAGAAAACCTTGCTCAGCAAAATTTGGGGTTTTGAGCAATTCATAAAAGATACAATAAACATATTAATAGCTAAGTAATTAGCTGTTACTAATTAGTATTACTAATACTCATGACTAGAAATACATAATTTCAAACATGGATGGAGAGGTTCATTTAACTCAGACTTCACTGTGGAACTTTTTTTCCAGAGCCCAGCACTGAGTGAGAGCAAACACACCGCCAGTCTGCACCGGACGCAGGGAGGTTTCCATCCATTGTCCGCTGGCATAGTTCAACATACTAAATAGCAACACCTTCAGGGGCTTCAGGAGCTGTAGTCCTTAATTCTGCGTAAATCTCTTAGGACTTAAATTCCAGATGAGGTCACTGTAGCCATTTCCTTGTCAGATGCTGGCATGATATGGCTTCCGTGTTAAAGCATTGCCTACAGATTTGGAACCTGTAAGCGGTGGACAGGATTTCTTAATGTGAACACACCCTCCACTTCAGGCAGAACCCAGAGCCTTGAATTCAGACCTTCAGTGTCAGCTTCATCTAGTACAAAAATATCAGACCACCTCCATGTCCCTTCTTTCATTCGATCATGCACGGAACAAATACTTGTTGGGAAATGCTCAACAAGTTCCCGGAATTGGCTTAGGTGCTGGGGATAAAGTTGTGCTCAAGGCCAGGCAAGACGGTTTTCCCATATGGAACACTGTCTTCAGCTCTTATATCTCCGACTACAATTTTGTTTCAGCAAGTGCCATCTGTTGCAAATGGTTATTGCAAAAACTATTATCACAAAAGGAGTTGTGAGCCAAGGGGCCAGTAGGTCAGGATCACTACATCATTGATCACAGTACCAATATTTTTACTTGTATTTGCCTTATATTCTTTTACTCTGGAAGTAGCTTTTTGAGGCTTAAAGAGAACTAGTGTTTCTACTCTCGTGTTAGAACTGAGATTATAAGAAACAAGAGAGGTCAGATTCCTGTCTGAAGTTGCCAGCAACCTGGATGTTGTTGGTCAGTTCCAGAATTCGGGTTTGTGGACCCAGTGTCTTCTAGGCAGAGAGGACGGGTGAGTGACACCGCTGCTCGTCACCCCGGTAAATCTGCCACCAGTGCTCTGTTTACTGCTCCCCCAAGGACTCGCCCTCGCTTGGGTGGAAAGACTAACTTACCCCCAAGAATATGCAGTCATTTTAAACTCTGTTTTCCTTAGGGCTCCTCTTGTGACCTGTGAGACTCTTCTCCAAAAACTAACGGTGTTCTGCAAGCCGGGCTTTAGGATTTCATCCTGGCAACCTGTTAGGGCACTCCCTGGAGTGGGGCCGAGAGCACCGATGGTAACAAGGAGGCCTGGTCCCTGAGCAGGTCTCGTTGGGCCGTACAAAAGTTTGGTAAACAGCCCCTGCACAGCCTCCACCCCCAGGTCTCCATTTCTGTCTCGCTCATCGGCACCAGGAAGAAGCACTGGGTTTAGAGTTTACTGCCTTTTTCTTTTACAGATAATATAACCCCATTAACAGAATTCTAAAGAAGTAAAAATTCCTCTCACACTCCAACAAATCAAATTTTTTGGAGGAGCAGTAGTTGTTTCCTTTCTAGACCCCGTGTGCGTATATATGATTTATGGAGTTTTAATGATGGCTTGAATTTGAAAACTGCCCTCTAATTTATATAGTCTCTCCACTCTTCCAAAAGATTCATTGTTAATCTAAGAAGAGCGCTGTGAACAGAGGGGCAGTTACGGAGCACGTTTTACCAGCCACTGAATTACTACCGTTGCCATTCTCAGCACAACACTCATCACTCTTCCGCCCGTTCAGTGTGTGGTTATACAAATGAGCTTTCTTCAAACTGGCGTTTCTCACTTTGCAGCCTCTGAGCAATGCAGGCCACGCAGACCGCATCCCAGATTCACCTAACCCTGCTTTACTCTGTAAAGAAAACTTGGGCGTTTACAGCTCCATGAATATGAAGGAGAAAGAGTGGACTCATTTTAGTTACTTTCTAATCCTGTTGACTTGCCAAAGAAAGCAGAAAGTAAATATCAGAAATCTTATCACCAAGCACAAGTCCAGATTTACACCTAAGTCAGGGTGTCCTTCAGTAAATAAATCAGCAGCCTCCTCAGAAGCCTTCACCCAACTTCTCCTCTCTATCAGTCTATGTAAATAGAACTACCGTATTTTGCTGTGTATAATGTGCATCACATTTTTGGTCCAAACTTTCAGGAAAAAAGACCTTTTGTTTTAATTTTTTAATATATTTATTTATTTATATCTAGAAACAAAATTGATGATCATATTCCAGGGTATTATTTTGCAAACAGATATTGTTATTGCTTTCTAGAGTTACAGTTTTAAGCACAAGTAAAATAATTTAAAACATTTACATAGATATGGAATTAGTACCACTCATGTATCTTTATTTGCATCTTTATTTTTCCCTCAAAAATTTGGGCAAAAATGTATGCATTATACACAGCAAAATACGGTAGTTACCAGAGCCCAGCTGGCTTGTTAATCATAATCCACCTTACTCCCAGAAGTTCACACAAATTGTTGGTGGCATTTCTATGCCCTTACCTTGACACTGACATAGAACTGTTCACTACCTGATTTCTAACTAAGGAACCACACAGCATTTTAATAGAAAAACAATATCCTTGATTGTACTGTGGAGACGAAAATGCCCACTGCAATTTTCTTAATTTGTACGATTACTTAAACTCAGAGTAAATGAATGAAGTCCACTGTCACATTAAATAACATTGCTTAATAAAGTTACACAGGTTTCAGATGCACGATTCTATAACATGTCATCCGTGTATTGTATTGTGTGTTCACCACCCCAAGTTAAGTCTCCTCTGTCACTATTTCTCTCTCTTTACCCTCTTCTACCTTCCTTCACTCCCTTTCCCTCTGGTAGTCACCATACTGTTGTGTCTATGAGGGTTTTTTTGTTTGTTTATGCTTAATCCCTTCGCCTTTTCCACCCAGTCCCCCAGTCCCCGACTCCCGCAGTTGTCAATCTGTTCTCTATCTCCGAGTCTGTTTCTGTTAGGAACATCCCTAATTTAAAATGCCTGAACCTTACAGATGAACAGGTTACTCAAGGTGGTGACAAGGTTGCAGCAGCGCGGAAACCAGGATCCTGTCCCGGCGCCCGCTGCGTAAGCCCGGCTGCGGAGTCCAGCAGCCTGCTCCCGGCCCTTGGTTCTTTCTGCATCTTCTGGGCCTGTTCTCTGGGCCTGTTTCAGAATTTAGGCAATGGGGGTAATACCAGTGCCCGCCTTCGTGGGCTGATCTGGGTTTTGAATGTTTCCGCCCTGTCATTTATTTACCACCGGGCTCAGCAAAGGCACAAATGGCGCTCCAAACGCGGTCCCCTAGCATTGCTTATCAGCGCACTTTGCACCCGCTGCCCAGAACTGATTAGAGCAGAATTGTCTTGCAAGGACCGCGTAAGGCAAACGGTGAATGCCATGAGCACCAGCGCCTGGGAGGGTTCGTCGTGGCAGCGCAGCCGCAAGGAGACGGGGCAGGACAGGATCCAGAGATGAGGCCACCGCTTTCCCAGGCCGTGGTCTCCGAGGTGAAGCCTCACCTCCCAGGCCCACCGGGCGCCTGCAGGCAGCTAACAGCAGACCCACCGATACACACAGTGAAGGAGACGTGACAAAGCACAGAGGGCCGCTTGCCAAGAGGGAGGGGAGCAGCGTCTTTGGGAGGATTGGTCCCCAGGGAGAGTGAGGCAGGGCTGCTGAGGGACACAGAGGTCAGTTCTGAACTGGCCACTGTTTCTTTTTTTTCCTCTTAAGATTTTGTTCTATTTTCAGAGAGAGGGGACGGGAGGGAGAAAGAAAGGAAGAGAAACATCAATGTGTGAGAGAAACAGGGATCAGTTGCCTCTCGCACACCCCCAACCTGGGCCTGGCCCCCAACCCGGGCCTGGCCCCCAACCCACGCATGTGCCCTGATTGGGAATCGAACCAGCGACCTTTCCTTGCTCTGTCTGCTGAGCCACACCAACCAGGCTGGACTGGCTGCTGTCTCTGAGGTGGACCCTTAGAAGCAGGTTTGTCAAGCTTGCTGCAGTCTTACTCAGCTGCTGATGGATGACCACACACTGGGCGCTTAACCAACAAGCATTTCTAACTCGTGGTTCTGCAGGCTGGAAGTTCAAGAAGCAGGGGCTGGGAGCTCTGCTGTCTGGCAAGGGCCTGCTTCCTGGCCTGCAGACAGCCACCGCCTTGGGGGTCTCCAGGGGCGGACTGTGAGACCGAGCTCTGCGTCTCCTCCTGTACCGACACTGGCCCCCTCCGGGGGGGCTCCATCCACCCTCATGACCTCCTCACCTCCCAGATGACACCTCGTAACACTGTCACATTGGGGTCAGGCTTCCAGCATGTGAATTTGGGGGACACATTCAGTCCATACTGGGTGTTGTCCCAGGACAGGGTCTAGGTATCCCCAGTAATACCTGGGAATAGCTCACAGGTCTGAGTGTCGTTGGGGAAAAGGCAGGTGCTAATCAGAGAAGCAGTCCTGGCGTGGCAGCTGCAGCGCGACCCTGCCTTCCTCCGAGCCTGTCCCCGCGCCTGGTCCATAGCCACGCTGCCTTTTCCTCTTCCAATACTTTCCTCACATTCTTACTGCCACATTTTCACTCTTGCAGAGTTAGCATGCTGTTCCTCAGATTTCAGCCCATTTGTTTGCAATTATGGAAAGTGCCAGAGGTCGGGGGCTGGCTCTGTGACCCAGGCCTCCAGCCTCTGGCCTCCGGCCACCGGCCTCCAAGGGGTGAGCTGCCCCCAAAGGTTCATGGACATTGGTTTGTTTATTTAAAAATTTTAATTGCTTATATGTGCGTTTGAAGGGTGGTGATTAGGAAAAAGCCCTTTGGGCTTTCAGTGAAAATGGTACAGAAGCTACACCTAGAAGTTACTGACGAAACTTCTAAGAGCTCCCACGCGTTATGAGGAGAGAAAGAGAGAGAAGGAATCCAAGTTCCTCCCTATATTTTGAAAGTGTGGGCCAAATACTAAGACTGCCAGCTCTTAGGACAGGCCGAATTTTACATGGAAAATTCTGGAGATGCCATGCAGTGAGGCACTCCTGACCTTCAGTTCCGTGTGTTCTTCCAGGGGCAACCTTTAGTTTGAGACCCGGGAAGGCAAGTGGCTGACCGGGGTCCCCAGGCAGGGACTGCCACGCACCACAGGGCATGAGAGGGTGTCGTGGTCTGGCATGGAAGTTCAAGTGGTGTCAGCTCACGCAGCCCCAGCAGGTGCTGCACAGGGTCCCGAACTTGGGAAGAGGAAAGGGCTGGCTAAGGCAATTTATTTGGGGGTCGAAAGAAACGCAGGAAGGAAATGACAGCAACAGCAATAAAACTTCTTGGCAACGGGGTTCGTCCTTTGCGTCTCCACTTTCCTTCATATCTTCCCTCTGTGCCTGGTGTTCTGGAACAAGTCCTCCGTTTGACCTTCCTGTTCACTGATTTACTCTTGAGCATCTGGTGAATTCTTTTTTTTTTTTTTTAAGGATTTTATTTATTTATTTTTAGAGAGGGAAGGGAGGGATGGAGAGAGAGAGAGAGAAACATCAATGTGTGGTTGCTGGGGGCCACAGCCTGCAACCTAGGTATGTGCCCTGACTGGGTATCAAACCTGCGATGCCTGGTTCTCAGCCCACGCTCAATCCTCTGAGCTACACTAGCCAGGGCTAACATCTGGTGAATTCTTTAACTTTAAAAACTGCTTCTCTCTTGCAAGACCTTTTCTCAACACCCAGTCTAGATTGCCATCTCCCTTTCATGGTGTTGGCTTTCCTCAGATGTCTGCGGTTGTTGCTCAATCACCATTCTGGACTTGGCAGTCCCTGATAGGCTGGCTGCCTGGTGCCCACACCTCTGAGGGCAGTGCGGGAGGGGGCACCTGGCTGAAGACAGGCCCTCCTGGGTTGCTGCCTGTCTCACGGCAAGGCACAAAGCACTCCTGGGGCAGAGTCTTCGCCTGTATCTCATGGTGGTGGTGGGATCACCTGATGCATTTGAAAAGCGGAATTTTAGCTGTCTCTTCCTCGTAACTGGGCAGTAAGCAGGCATCTATTCTGGGAACGTGAAAGGAGACCATACAAAATATTCAGCATGACTTTTTTCCTTTTACAGAAGCCATCATGAGAAAAGGATTCTTTGTTTTGTCAAAGATATAAAGAATTGATTTTTTAAATCACCTTATAGATATGAGAGTCGGCTTCAGATAATCACATATAATATTCTTTCCTCTTTCCACTCTGATGCTTAAACTAGCAAGGAGAGGATTATCCACCTCTCTAGGTCTTACTCAAGGCTTTTGTAACATCAATCTTGAAATAAAAATCTCTGAACACTTGAAATGCAATTTGTAGTTATTAGCCTAAGTCCTATCAGTACCACAAATCTTTGAATCTACATAAAATAGAAGAAAAAATTTAAGGTGAGGTCAGAATTTTTCAGCCCACTCATACCTCCTGAGCAGGGCTTCTTCAGGTAGACAGACAAGGGCGTGCAGAGCTAGCCAAAGCTCAGATTTGTTCTGATGGAAAGTGCCACGTGGAGATGGTGTGCAAGGCTTGAGCTAACAGTACTGGAATATTATATTTCATTTTATATCCCTGTTCTTCCACTGGATCATTTTCTTTTATATTATCCCCAGGATGGTGGGCTTATATCAAGGACAGCCTATGACAGGATTAGATCTCACCAATAATTTTTTTTAAAGAAATGCTTCTTTTCTTCCAACAATGGGAAATCCTATAAAACGAGACAAAATATATAAGGCCATCATTGCCAGGCCCTGTGCAAAAGCAGCACCGATTATAACCCCTGAGAGAAGGCAGACTCAGTACCTTGGCTTTGTCCACTTCAGTCATTCTTTTTCTTCATTTGCTCCTCGGATTTCAAAGGACGTATCTTCATACTTGCTGATTCTTTCTTTTGTGTGCTCAAGTCTGATGTTGAGCCCCTCCAGTGAATGTTTCAAATCAGTTACTGTATCTTTCAGCTCTAGAATTCTTTTTGCTCCTTTAAAAAAAGAATTTCCGTCTCCTCGTTGCTATTCTCGCCTTGTTCATATATTGCTTGGCTGGTTTCCTTCAGTCTCTGTCCATGTTTTCCTTTGACTTTTTGAGCATATTTGAGACAGTTCAAGTCTTTGTCTAGCAATTTCAATGTCTGTGCTTCTTCAATGCCAGATTTTTGTTTGTTTGGTGTTTTATTTTTTTTTATTTGAGTGGGCCGTGTCTTTGTTTCTTTGTGTACTTTGTAATTTTTCTGTTGAAAATTAGGCATTGGAGAAAGAAGGCACCTCTCCCAGGCTTTGAAGACTGGCGCTGGGCCAGGGCTTAACCTTTACCGACAAGCAGGGCACATTCTGAGCCTTGGGCATCTGCCTGGTGCGGAAGCATGAAGTCTTCTCAGGTCTTCTCTGGGCATGAGTCCCGCCTGGGCCCGTGTTTGCTTTTTAACCCCCCACCCCTGTTTATGTGGTTGCTTTTAAGTATCTTGATTTCCCGAAGAGTGTCACCCCAGCTTCTTCTCAGGGCCTCTCCCCGGTACCTCCCGCCCCAGCACTCGCAGTTTCTGCGGCCTCCCTGCAGCCCTTACACTCGGAGGTGCCCCTGCAACGCACTCCAGAGCGTTCTCTGGCCTGAGAGCTGAGCTGTGCCGCTTTTCCCATCTGGAAACTAATACATCAATTCTGCTGGCATTCAGTTTTGAGATTTTTAGCCACAGGCAAGGGTAGCTGAGAAGGCCGCGGACGGGGTAGAGAAGGTCAGGAGTCCTCTGCTTGGGGAAACCCAAGTAACTGTCGGCCACTTAGGGTTGTGCTCAAGTGAATGGTGACCAGAAGGCCAGGGGCCAACCAGTGACAGGCTGAAGAGGACCTCTGGAGTCAGCTGCATGCTGAGAAGTTTTGTGCTGCGATGTTAGTTAAGGAGTGCTGCCTTGCCCTCTCACTGAGTGTGTGACCTTGGTCTGTCAATAATTCTTGATTTATTAGTTTATGGCAGCCGCCCACAGCCTCTACCTCAGCAGAGTTCACTGTGGAGGAAGAGCTGCTTTCTTGCACCTGGTGTATGTGGTGGACTGCCTGGTTCCTAGCAGGCCGAGGCCATTATCCCTGAGCAGTACAGGGCAGAAGGTGCCGCCGCCTTTGGTTCTAACCCAGACTTTGACCATAACCCGTGCCAGTCACGGAGCGGAGCTGGATGTGGGCGAGGTAATGGCAGTGGCTTGCCAGGCAAGGTCCTCTTGGGGCCTCATCCTGCTCTGTGTCATAGAACTTCATTGAGAAGTGTTTGCAACCTATTTGAATTAATGTACAAACAGATATAAAATATTTCTAACTAATATTTACTTTTAAATTTTAGATAATAACTGTGACATTAATGTCTGAAGATCATAGCAAATAATAAGGGTTTTATGGAATTCACATGAACAGATCGTAACATACTAAAACGACTGACATGCTAGGTATCAAAAGATGTCAAATTATGAGAAGAAAACACCCAGCAGTTAAAGAGGCTACTCGGAGTTTAATCTTAACATACAACATGGTTTATATAACCTTGGCCTTTTAAATGCTTGTCTCCTTGTCCTAGTTTTTCTTATTCTGAGACGTAGGTCATCACAATACTGAGTCTTACTGAGTATGGTCGACTGTTGGCTCTGTAACAGGCCCTGGTCCAGAAAAGTGCAGAGAAGACTGCGGCCCAGCACGCACTTCAGGCTCCCGCTTCACCGGCATTTCCTGCTATTCGCGTTGTGTCCTCTGCTCAGAGGAAAATAGTCTTGATTGAATGCTCACCGTGTGTCGGGGGAGGTGCTGGGAGCTGAGTTCCTAACAGAATGAGAAAATCGCCTTCCATTTAAGGAAACTTAATAAAGCTTACTGTGCTCTCTGGGTCCTTTGTTTGCATTTCACAGGCGTTAGTGAATGCCACCAGAGCCCTCGGGTTACAATGATGCTATCAAGTAACCACTGCTTACTCTGAACTCATAAAGCTGAGCCTAAGTCGATGGGCTCAGGGGAAGCTGGGTCTGAAAGTTGCTTCTCCTTGGCCTGTCGGTGGAATCTCAGTGTAGCAGATCCCTCCTGGGCAGTCTGTTCCTCCCCGTCCACTGCCCACCCCCAACCTCTGCCCCCGTTGTCGTCGTAACTCAGGTTTGCTGAGGGAGCAGCCATGCTTGGGTCCTGCGGCCTCACCCCAAACCCAGACTCTGGTACAGAAGCACCCGTCCGTGCTGCGCCCATCAAAGTCACTTGGCTGAGAATTTGGAATGATGACCCAGACGGAAGCCATAGCAGCCTGGGAGTGTGTGCGTCCCGCCTGTCGACTGGGAGGCAGAAAAGGCTGGTCTGCTATGACAGGCGAAGGGAAACGTGTCTGGAGAGGAAAAGGACTGAGAGCGTGCGCCCCGGCCCCCCACTCAGCCTGTTTCTGGAATTGGACGCCTCACAGCCCCGTTGGCCTAAGGCGACTTAAGTAAGCGGAACACTAAAGGCATGAGACAAGATTCATGCATTTCAAAGAAAAATTTTCGCTGTTTGCTAAGTTGAAGAGAAAACAAAAATTAAAAGAATCTGTTTCTAAATCAGTGCAGGTATATTCCGTGAGTCACGGATATTGTAGAATCAAGTGCCTCCTCCTCCTCCTCCTACGCTACCCCCTCAGAAGAAGGAAACACTCTGTGTGAGGTTCTAATGACAGAGAGGCCCCCACAGGAAGGTACAAGCACACAGTTGGACTTGGGCCCAGGACTGCTGGAACAAACCCCAGGTCCACCAGGTACTCAGAACATGACCTTGGGCAAGTCGGCTCTTCCAAGGAAAGAGAGCGCTTGGGATTGCTAGTTCAAGAATTAACATGTTCCAGGCCATGTCAAGTGCCAAGAACAGGGCCCGGCACACAGGATACGCTAACAGCTGAGAGCCGCCACTGCCAGGGATTCTCCGTCCTCACTGTGCCCAACATGGAGTGTGAGGGGCCAGGCGTGCCATTGCCTCTCCCCACAACTTAGGTGCCCGCGTTCGGGAAGCTTGCAGTGACTGCGTGGGTCTCCTGCGGGCTCCCCTGCAGTCAGGACCAGCCGAGTGGATGTGCCTCCACAGTGCCTCCCCCGGCCGCTCCCTCGCCCTGCACTGACTTTCCACAAGGCTGTCTTTGTCACCAGGCGTCACAGGGCACTCACTTTAATTTATATGTCCATAAAACCGTAATATAGAGAACTGTATGTAATAATTATTAGAACTACATGTAATAATATATCATAATTATATATAGTCATGTATAATTTAGCTAATGATATGATCTATATTTTATCATCATGCGCTGTTTTCTGTATTTCATTAAACAAACTAAAATTTTTGTTTTAAAAAATTCACACTTTAAATATGCTAAAAGAGCCCGATAACAATATTAGAAATCACCCAGTGACTGCGCTGGATAACTGATGTTTGCTGAGAGCCTGGGAGGAAAAGGGTGACATAGATGAACCTTTTCACACAGGGGACACGCCCATCCCTGCAGTGTGGGTCGGCCTGGGAGGCACTCCCATCAGTGATGCTGAGGAATGAAAACCCCGTGGAGCACCCCGATGAGGACCCAGTGGAAAGGGCTATTTTAAAGCCGTGCAGAACGTGCACCCTGCTGCCTTCTTTCCAGACCCCAGCACGGGAGCTGTGCCTCCCGTCGGCCATGTAAGCTACAGACTTCTTAAGGACAAGGTGCAAGTCCTTGAGGGAATCAGAGAATGGAACCAGTGATCCCAAGTAGAGCAGGGACAGAGGGACTCTAACCCCAAGTGAGATGTGACGCACGGGTGGCCCGGAACAGAAACCCACCCCACAGAACCTGGGTGGCACAGGAGGCACCAGACTCTTCAAGGGTGACAGACCCAGCCCGTGGAGAAGCAGCAGCAGCACAAAGCAAAAAGGAGCACCCGCCCGAATCAGTGAATGTGGCTGTGAATGAACCCAGGGGAGGGCACTGAACTTGAAGAGCTCGGGGCTAGTGCAGGAGCCCAGCGTTAGGAGGTCCCCCAGGCCTTGGGGCACAGATCGACAAGGGGAGACATTCAATCCCAACACGACATCTCCTCTTTGACGGGCGAGGCTCTGCACTGTCACCCTCTGCATGACCTTTTCCTCGGCACCTCCCCATGACACTCATGTCACCTGGCAAAACCTTAGTGGCGGAAACCCTGGCTGTGGCGTCCCCGGGAGCCTGGGTGGAGCGGACCAGAGTAGGCACCCCGGTAGGAGGTGAGAAACGGGTCCTAATTCGCTGGTTCTGCTACATTACTCTTCGATGCCTGCTCGTCTTATTAGGCTCTGCATTCTAGAAGTTAACTGGAGAAATGGGCTGGAATGGTGGTATGAGTTTTGCCAGGTTTTTGAATTTAGCAACTCCTGAACATTGAACTCTAGCCAAGCACTGTAAGTTGGTTATTAAAAAGATCTTTTTCTACCTGACATTTCTCATTATATAAAACCTGAGAGTTATTAATGATCCTGAATTATTTCATGTTTTTGTATGTTGTATTGATACCGAAGGGGGGCATTAAGGGAGGGGCTGCAGGAAGCGCCCCCCCCACACACACACACCAGGCAGGCAGTGAGTGGAGCCACACTGCCCAGGTTCACAAGCTAGCACTGCGGTGTGATGTCCACAGGTTTCCCCACCCAGGCAGAGACCGCAGGGTGAGGGCTTTCACAGTCTGAGGCCAGTGAAATGTTCCGATAAGAGAAACCCTCCTACTTCCTTCCCTGCTGGTAGGAGGAGGTGGAAGAGGGCAGTGCTGTGCCCAGAAAAACCTGTCTGTCTAGCCAGGAAAAGGACTGAATTGGTGGGGGTGCTGGATGATCTTGAAGCAGGTGAAAGTTTTGGAGGAGAGATCTAAATGGAGGGAAGGGAGAAACGTGTCTCTCTTCCTCAGGACCCACCAGCATGGAGGTGTGGGCAGGTGCTTTGCAGTTGGCGGGCCCTGGAAGCCACATGGCTGGGTGGTGGGTGCACGACGGAGCCCCCAGTTAGCAGTGGCCCCACACGCAAACTCCAGGAAGGTGCTTGAGGCCTGACAGTGGTGGGAAAGAAGCTGAGTTGCTTGGATGATCACTTTTAGGCCCCCTGCAATTCCCAAAGGACGGTGTTTTGAATGGGAGAAGGAACTCGGAGCACAGCCAGGCACTGGTCTGGCAGGGGGTGGCTGGCCTTCCTCTAGGCTTCCCGGAGGGGATGGGCTCTGAGGCAGGAGCCTGCCATCCTCCCAGACTCTGTAGCTTTGAAATAAAAGACCTCTCTCCTACTCTTTCCAAACCTCTGCCTCTGGAGTTTTCCTGTGGGTGAAGTGGGCAGCTGAACCCCACTTTCTGTTCAGTAACAGTATAGTAAAGAGAAAAAACTTTCATACTCAAGAAATATTTCCAGGGGCTGGTAAAATAAAACTAGACCACCAACTTACACCATATACCAGGATACACTCAAAATGGATAAAAAACTCAAACACTAAGTCGTGACACCATATAAGTCTAAGCGGAAAGCATGGGCAGTAAAACTTCAGATACCCCACATAGAAATACTTTTGCCGAATGGGACTACGTCAAATTAAAATACTTCTGCACGGTTAAAGAAACCATCGTCAAAATGAAAAGGGAACTGACTATAGGGGAAAACATAGTTGCCAATGATACACAAGACAAGGATTTAATCTCCAAAATACATAACGAACTCGTACAGCTCAACACCAGGAAGACAAACAATCTAATTAAAAAATGGGCAAAGGACCTGAACAGACACTTCTCCAAGGAGGACATACAGAGGGCCCAGAGACACATGAAAAGACGCTCAGCATCACTACCCATCAGAGAGATGCAAATTAAAACCACAATGAGATATCACCTCACACCTGTCAGAATGGCCCTCATAAACAAATCAACAAACAGCAAGTGTTGTCGAGGATGTGGAGAGAAGGGAACCCTAGTGCACTGTTGGTGAGAATGCAGACTGGTGCAGCCTCTGTGGAAAATAATATGGAATTTCCTCAAAAGATTTAAAATGGAACTGCCGTTTGACCTACCGATCCCACTGCTGGGAATACACCCTAAGAGCCCTGAAACACCAGTCCAAAAAAACTTGGGCGCTCCCCTTATCGTAACAGCACTTTACACAACAGCCAAGTGCCGGGAGCAGCCTAAGTGCTCATCAGCCGATGGATGGATTAAAACACTGTGGTACATTTACACAATGGAATACTATGCAGAACAAGGAAAAGAGCGGGAAATCCTACCCTTTGCAATAGCATGGATGAAACTGGAGACTATTAACGAAGTGGAAAAAGCCAGTCAGTGAAAGGCAGATACCATATGATCTCACTTTTAAGAGGAATCTAATGAGCAAACGAACCTAACGAACAAAACAGAACCAGAGACATGGAAACAAGGCACAGACTGACAGCTGCCAGAGGAAACAGGGTGGGCGACCAGGGGAAAAGAAGGGGATTAGATTAGTCAAAGAATGTGCATGAATGACCCTTGGTCATGGATGACGGTGTGAGGACAGACTGTGGGAGCCGGGGGTGGGGCGTCGGGGGAGGTGGGGCCTGGACAGAGGAGGGCAAAGGGGGGAAAATTGGGACAACTGTGATAGAATAAACAAGAATTAAAAAAAAAAAAACATTTCAGGAGGGAAAGGGCCTCTTTCACTTTGGTAACATTTTGTTCTTGTTCCTTTTCAAAAGAACGAGAAGTGTCTTTGGAAAAGACCAGAAAACCTAATGTCAAGCAAAACATCACTCATATGTCACCGATCTGGGTCTAAGGAACGAACCCCTGGTGTCTCCTCTACATACAGGCAGCCCCAGTATCCAGCTGGCTCATTAGTACAAGTTCATCTTGCTATTAAAAATACAAAGTGTGTTATTACGCTTCATAACACCTTAGGTTGACATAGATTGTTCGTCAGCTTTTTCCTCAGTCGTTACAGTGACAAGCCAACCAAAACAGCCATGGTCGGATGGCAGTCCACTGGCTAGCATCATGGGAATGTGAACAGTCAATTTAACTCTCACCATCTTCTTATCACTCAGTAAGCTCATGAGGAGCTCTGAAGCCCTGTTATACAAACACCCTTAGCCATTAAAAATAGTGCTATAGAGCCCTGACTGATGTGGCTCAGTGGATTGAGTGCTGTCCTGCAAACCAAAGGGTAGCTGGTTTGATTCCTAGTCAGGGCACATGCCTGGATTAAGGGCCAGGTCCAGCCCCCAATGTGGGGCATGTGAGAGGCAACCACACATTGATGTTTCTCTCCCTCCTTCTGTTTCCCTCTCTCTAAAAATAAATAAATAAATAAAATATTTTTTAAAAATAGTGCTGCAGAGAAAACCTGGCATTGACAGGATTCTAGGCTCTGGTGCCAACATGCAGGGTAATGATTCAGACATTCGACTCATGACCTTTTTGGAAGAAGCCATAATATCCTTTGTTAATGAAAGATCATTTTCTATCTTACTGCCTTTTCAAATAATGCCATGTTTAAGCCATCTAGAAGAAATTTTCAGGCCCTGATTGGTGTGGCTCAGTGGGTTCAGCAGCATTCCACTAACTGAAAGGTGGCCAGTTCAATTCCTAGTCAGGGCACATGGCTTGTGAGCCAGGTTCCCAGTGTAGGGTGAGCGAGAGGCGACCAATCGATGTTTCTCTGGCACATTGATGTTTCTCTCCCTCTTTTTCTCCCCGCTTCCCCTTTCTCTGAAAATAAATAAATAAAATCTTTTTTAAAAGACTGCATACCGAATTATTTTAAAAAGAGGAATTGAGTTCCAGTCAAGATGGAGGCATAGATAGAAACACTTCGCTTCCTCTCACAACCAAAAGAAGGATAACAACCAATTTAAAAACAAAAAACAACCGGAACTGCCAGAAAATCAAACTGCATGGAAGTCTAACAGCCAGGGAGTTAAAGAAGAGATATTTATCCAGACTGGTAGGAGCGGTGGAGACGGGCAGCCAGAGCAGCAAGGACGCGCAGCAAGGTGGCTGGGAGTTCCCACATTCATGTGTGGATAAGCCGGGAGGAACAACTGGGGAGCAAGATACACCACTCAGACCGCTGTCCCAGTGTGGGGAAATAAAGCCTCAAAACCTCTGGCTGTAAGAATCTGTGGGGCTTGCTGCTGTGGGATAAAACCCCAGCCCCACAGGAGAGTTTGTTGGAGAGACTCACAGGGACCTACAACGTACAAAAGCCCACCCACCCAGGAATTAGCACCAGAAGGGCCCAATTAGTTTGTGGGTAGCGGGGGAAAGTGACTGAAATCTGGCAGAGAGCTGAGCAAGCATCACTGTTCCTTTTCAGACCCCTCCCCCACAGACAGAGCTACAAATGCACTGACCAGGATTACCCTGCCCTGGCAAATACCTAAGGCTCCACCACAGACAATGTAACAGATGCACTGAGATAAAGAAATATGACCCAAATGAAAGAACAGATCAAACTCCAGAAAAAGAACTAAGTGACAAGGAAATAGCCAACCTATCAGATATAGAGTTCAAAACACTGGTAATCTGGATGCTCACAGAACTGATTGAGTTCAGTTAAAGTGAAAAAAGAAATGAAGGCTATACAAAAAGAAATACAGTAAAATATATAGGGAACCAACAATGAAGGGAAGGAAACTGGGACTCAAATCAGTGATTTGGTATAGAAGGAAGAAATAAACATCCAACCAGAACAGAATAAAGAAACAAGAATTCAAAAAAATGAGGAGAAGCTTAGGAACCTCAGGGACAACTTTAAACATGCCAATATCTGAATCATAGGGGTGGCAGAAGGAGAAGAGGAAAAGCAAGAAATTGAAAACTTATTTGAACAAATAATTAAGGAAAACTTCCCCAATCTGGAGAAGTAACTAGACATGCAAGTCCAGGATGCTCAGAGAGTCTCAAAGAAGTTGGATCCCAGAAAAAAAACACCAAGGCACATCATAATTAAATTACTCAAGATTAAAGATAAAGACAGAATCTTAAAATCAGCAAGAGAAAAGGAGACAGTTACCTACAAAGGAGATCCCATAAGACTATCAGCTGATTTCTAAAAGAAATCTTACAGGCAAGAAGGGGCTGGAAAGAAGCATTCAAAGTCATGAAAGGCAAGGACCTACATCCAAGATTACTCTACCCAGCAAAGCTTTCATTGAGAATGGAAGGGCAGATAAAGTGCTTCCCAGATGAAGTCAAGTTAAAAGAGTTCAGCATCACCAAGCCCTTATTATATGGAACGTTAAAGGGACTTTTCTAAGAAAAAGAAGATGATCAAAGGTATGGACAGTGAAATGACAACAAACTCACAACTATCAACCAACAACTGAACCTAAAAAACAAAAATAGAAACTAGGCAAACAACTAGAACAGAAACAGAATAAAAGAAATGGAGATCACACGGAAGATTATCAGTAGGGAGCAGGAGGAGGAGAATGGAGGGGAAAGGTACAGGGAATAAGAAGCATAACTGGTAGGTACAAAATAGACGGGGAGATTAAGAATAGTATAGGAGGTGGAGAAGCTAAAAAACTTATATGTATGACCCATGGACATGAACTAAGGGAGGAGGTGCAGGGTGGAGGGGCATAAAGGGAAGAAAAATTGGGACAACTGTAATAGCACAATCAATAAAATATACTTAAAAATAAAAATAAACAAATAAATTTTCAGGTTACTGGAGAAACAAGAATCACATTTTACTTCAGTAAGTCTATTAAAATCATAAAATCTTATTTTTCTGAACAGGCTTGAGAAAGTATGTCAAGACAAGGTGTCTTAGTGCTTTCTGCCTAGAAGGTGAATTTATGTGACGTATATTCTGGTGAAGTTACAGAACAACATATAAGGTCATAGATGGTAAACTAACCATCATGGTCATGGTGTATACATAAAGCCCGACTGAGTTAATTAAAGTACTATGACACATGAATTTAAAATTCTATTTTCTTATCAAGAATTCGTAATAAATGTGTATCTTACAACCAACTTGTAAACTTGAACTCAAGGTTAAGGGTTAAATTCCGTAGAGAGGGAAAAAAATACAAGTGCACTTAAAACTAGATTATCACAGGAGAGTATTTTGCCCTTTATAGAAAAAAATTAGCCAAGAACTCAGCTTCATAAAGCTAAAAATCAGAATACATTCAGCCCTTTACCCCGCTGGCTAATGCTCTTCATGTTGCGATGGTGACTGATGAGTGAATATTGTTCAGCCTTCTCCTTTTTCTCTGTCCATGGGTGATGGCAAGTTCAATGTTGGGTCCTCAAAAGTTGCAGCATTGCTCCTCTTAACCTCTCAAAGAAATATTATACTAATTTTTTTCCTATGGCTTCAAGTTTAGTAAGAACGAAATCAAGTATTTAGGGTTTATAGTTTTCTCTTTCCAGAAGGGGCACCGATTCTAGGATGGTCATTTGGGATATCCTTTGGGATTGGATGGAAAATTCAAACAATATTAACAATTCAATCAACGAATGTTTATTGGCTGCTGCGTCCCGGTTCTGTGAAAAATCATCAGGGGCTATTCCCTGCGTGAGACGTTCTTTCTGCCAGGATGCCACCGTGACGGGCTCGGCGCACACACGTGAAACAGGACTCAAGTTCCCCAGCTGCACTGTGTGTGCTGTGCACTCCAGTCGCCACTGGTCTTCCAAGGAGAGGGAGACAGTGTTTGGCCTTTGGTCCAGGGGTTGGCTATGGCTCAGGGTAATGGTGGGTCTTGAACGACTAGAGTTCAAGGGCCAGGTGGGGTGGAGGGAAGGGAACAGCAAACGTTGAAGGGGGAAAAAGGGCAGTATTTTCAGAGAAAGGATCTGCAGTGAATCTGTATATGTGTTAGTAGTTGGGAAATTAGATCTGAATATATTTTAAATAGAGTGATCTGCACATTTTCACAATATCCCTTTGAAAAGGTCAAGCATACCCGGTTGATCTCTTAGCCCCATCCAGAGCCGCAGGCAGGGGCTGTGGCCGTAGTGAGGTCACCCCACCCCCGGTCTCTTTCCTGGCCCAGACGGCCCGGCCGCCCCTTGCCCCACGTCTGGTGCTTTGTTTCAGTGTGCGTCAGGATGTCCGACCTTCCTCTCAGCCAGTCCCAAATCTCGGCCTCCATCTGGTTAACAGCCTCGTGAGCTGCGTGCTGCTCAGAACTTTGTCTCCCAACGCCCCCGGGGCCAATGAATGGTGATTTTTACTTCAGAACATCTCCCTAACGACTGCTAGTGAGAGACCTGCCATTTTATGATTTTATCTGCTAGGGTTGGGACAAGGAGTACACAGGGCTCCAGAAATAAAAAAATCAAATTGAAGGATTCTGGGAAACATTACACAAACGTCTGCCTGCTCACAAAGGCCTCACCGCCCCTCTTGGTTGAGGACTCGGGCGACAGAGAACACCTCCCTGTTGCTGTCACCCCACCCTGTGTGTCAGCCCAGGAGTTGCCTGTTTCACTAGACAAAGAGGAGGGTGCTATATTCTCTGCATTGCTGCTCATCTGTGAGGCAATTTGGGGCAATTTGCTTAACTTCTCAGTATGTGGGACTAACCCCATGGGGTGTTGGGAGAATTCAGTGAGTTAACACTTGTAAAGAGAAAAGAACAGTGCCTGGCATGTTGGCAGAACCAGCGGTGGCAACAGCGGCAGTGACTGAAGTGGTGGCTGCTATGCAAGCCGGTTTCAGCCTCTGCATGGCCCCAGCATGGTGAAGGTTTGCAGAAGTCCAGGGTAGGAAGAGGAAAAAAGAAACTGTAAGAATTCACTACTTTATTTCTCAAAAATTGGGGGAATATCTGTTGGATTTTGAAGGTGTTTTACCAAGAGTATTAATTTTGAGTGCAGAGAAATGAGTAGCTATCAGTATTATCACTGCAGCCTATGCGCAGTAGGCCAACCCTAATAGTTGGTCATATATGTCAACAGTTTTCTGGGTTAGTTATTGCTAACTTGGACCCAATGGTGCCCTGTTAAGTTATACAAATAAATAAGAAATCCTTTGACATGACAGAGCAGTGGTTCTCCATGTGGCCATGTCTGCAGACTTCTTAAAATTTTTTATTATTTATTGAAGTATATTTGACACACAGTATTATAGTAGGTTCAGGTGTATAGCATAGTGATTAGATGTTGGGAACTGCCCTGCCTGGTTTCAGGAGCTGTAACCCTCCATGGCTGAGTGAGTGACCTTGGGACAATAAGCCACTAAGGAGACAAAGCTTATCCCCCTGGCAGGGGCGCTGCCTCTGCTCCTTTTACTTCACCCTGCCTGGCCCCCAGTGCTTGATTGGTTAGCCAGTGACGGGTAAGATTCCCCAAGGGAGGAACAACCTAAGACAGGCACAGTCACGGGGGCTCTAGGGAAGAACTTGGGGGGCTATAGAAAAAGGGGGTGATGGACCCCCTATAGAAAAAGTGGTGAGAGTGGCCATCCCTGTCTTGTTCCTGATCTTAAAGGAAACGTTTTCAGCTTGCCACCATTGACTGTGGTATTAGCTCTGGGTTTTTCATCTAAAGCCTTTATGATGTTTCGATATGTCCCCTCTATTCCCACTTTACTGAGATTTTTATCATGAGTGGATGTTGTATTTTGCAGACATGTTATGTTATGAACTGAAATGACACCAAGGCAAGAGAGGTGGCACTGTGTCTCCCAGACAGCTGTGCCTCCAGGACCCTCAAAGCCCAGTGATGTCGAGTGTCCTCTGAAACATCAGCAGACGGCTGCCCTCATTCCTTCTGGTGCACTGTGGCTATTTTGTAAAGACTAAAGGTAAACAGGGACCAGGGATTGCTGTATAAATATTAAAAGGACGGAGAATACTCTTAATTGTGTCAAATGTTGCACAATAAGGACTAAAGCAGAAAATATAAGACTTCAGACTACCATGTACACTTCTTTCTTGTCAGCAGTGCTTTCCCGCTCCCACTGGAAACATAACTCATAAAGCTTCCTGTACCGCACACTGTGTGCACCAAGAGACGCTGACCATGACATGAGCCTGTAACCACGGACTGATAATTGGGGAAGCCGTATTCCCAGCAGTGGCTTTGATGGCACTGCTATGTTGGTTCCCCCCCACTTACATCTGAATGGACTTCACTAACGTGGAACTATAGTTCCAGATTTTCCAGAGACCTTGATTCCGCATGTTTTAAGTACTGTCCAGAATAATGTATAGTAAAGTATGTCTAAAAGTAATCCAGAGTAGAATAATCTCTTAGAAAGTGTTAAATCATGAAAGAACCTCAGACCACATATCCTAATTCAGAGGTTTGAAAATTTCCCCCCCAAAAAGATGATCATGAAGAAAATTCTATGAAAGATTCTGTTTTATCCCCTCATGTACACTTGATTTCAAGAGTTGTCAAGAAGCAGTCCCTTACTAAGTTAGCTACAAGCTGATCATCACTTTATGTTTTGAAGACATGACATCTGGAGCATATTAACCAGGAAATTCTGGTATTTGGGCATTCATTTTTCAAAAGGTTCATTTATGAAATAAATCTTTAAAAAATCTATAGTTTTAAAATGTATACATCTTATGCTCTGAAGATGATTTATTGTCAAGCAAGCCCTACCAAAAGGCTATTCGATAAAATGGACAGTCTGGATGCCTAAAACCCTCATTATTAATACCATTTCCTTAATGGCCTCTAAGGAGATGTATGCGTTGTAGAAAGGTTAGGTTATTCTTTAACCTGGAAACAGTCCCTCATCAGCCGGTGGGGGCAGCTTTCAAGCAGAAGGGTGCTGGGCAGCTGTGCTGGGCCAGGAGTCAGGGAGGAGCCCCAAGAGGCTAGAAGGGGGGCCGAGGCCTCAGTCGCTATTAGAAGTCCGGGGGGTATGACATTAGTGAAATGGGCTGCAAGGGCAGTGCGGTGTGGGGGGCAGTGCTGTAGGGGAGGGGGGCACATGCCCGTCTCAAGCCAGCAGCATCTGCTGAGCCCCAGCTGACGCTTGACATGTGGAACTGTTCCCAGACCTTCAGGTTTTTCAGTAGGTCAGCAACTTGACAGAAATGTGAACTCTTCTCATTGCTAAATATTGACAACTAATTACATTTTTAAAAAAGTCTGTAGATCGACAATCTGCAAGCCCAACAGGTTAGTTCTGGGGCCACGTGAGGCCACAGGACACGGGTTTGGTACCCTCACAACAGAACTTTCCCCAAAGCGCAAGGATCTGAAGACCAGGGCGGCCACTTTCCTCAGCCCCTTGTGGATGACCCCTGATTACTCTGCACACGACGCGTCGTTTTGGGCTCAGCCAGCTCCCTCCCTGAACGTGGAGTTCGACAACGCTCAACTCCTGCACCTGTAGAACAAGCAGAGGCCATCCTTTCCCAGAGTCACCCGTGAATCTTCGGAGGGAAACGCCATCTTGTGGGTACGGCAGCGTGAAAGTCACTGGGTATTCCGCGAACTCCTCTTCGCTCCCGTACACTGAGCAGGGCTTGGCTTCTTGAGTGACGGGTCCCTGGGAGTGTGCGGTTAGTAGTGAGCCACAGAGCCCGGCCCACTCCCCTCTCAAACTCTGACTCCCCCACTCACTTCACCACTGAGCTGTGAGATGCGTGTAATAAAATTCCTGTCTGTGAGGTTGTTGTGAAGATTAAATGAGTTAATACTTAGCACGTCATGCAGTTTTTGCTGTTATAGGAAAAATGTTATTTTGGAAATACAGGAACCTGGGGCTCAGAGAAGCCAGTTGATTTGTCTGAAGTCACACTACTTAAAAAAAACAAAACTAGGTGCTGAGATACGAACTCCACCCTCTCTAATTCCAAATACAGTATTTTGATCTATTTACCCCACCCTCCATTTTCTCATTAGGATGTTGGGTTTGTCTGATGGGTTACTGTAAGTGATTTGCTGCAGACCCTGGTTGCGCCGGAATGCAGTGTGTCATAGGAGTTGATGGCAGTACTCCTAGGCAAGTAGCCTCATAAATAATCGAGTTTGAGTTCGAGCTGGAGGCAATAAGGGCAGTTTCACAAGGCAGAGCTGGCATGGGTCCTATAAACCAAGGGCAGAGGAGAAATGTCTCCCCAGAGACCATGGACTCCAAGGAAAAAGCTTTGACCAAAAGCAGAGAAAACAAGAAGCTTATCTCTGGTGCTCGTTTGGGGATATAGGAGGTCGCTCGGGCTGAGCAGTGGACCAGGCCGTAACGAGGCCTCCTGAGCTGAGTGGCCTTGCAGAGTGAACTACCCCAAACAGGTCTCTCACGGAGCCCTCTCTCTGCCAAGCCCTTCCAAAGAGCATGTGCTCAGATAATAGTCGAAAGACCTCAGCTCAGAAGCAGCTGAAAAGCAGATAAGGAAAGCTAGACGTGCGCAGGATAACGGCGGGTACAAGGTCCCACGGTGAGTTGTGGCGGAACGCCAACCAGACTCCAGGTACATGCGTGTCGTGGTTCTGACCATGGCCTGGGACTCAGAGCGCAAGAACCACGTCCTCTGTCACCTCTTCACCCCTCTATGGATTTGGGTGGCTATGGAGGATTCCGGAGCGTCAGGAGGACGAGCAGCCCTGGCCTTGTGAGGTTGTTCTGAGACGTGATCCTTGGAAAGCCTGGCACATAGTGAGTGTTCAGATGCTACTGTTACAGTCACTATTGTCTGCTCAGCCACATGCCAGCCATTGGTAAAGAATGGCCCCGACGGACTGTTTAATTAGGCTGATGTAGAAAGAAAAGGACTTTCAGGGCTTTTCTTCCCCACCCAGGTCAGCTCAGAGCAGCCTCGGAAGCCCGGAAGCCCCGGCAGGCCCACCTGCTGGGCTTCACCTGGCCTGCCTCGGTGAGGTTCTCCTGGGGCAGGCTCACTCCATCCATGAAGAGTAGGTGGCAAATATGGGTAGTCTGACTGTGCACAGGCAAATCTGTGCACAGTGGGGCTGACATGCACACCTCCTTTGAGAGGCAGAGTGGGGAGAAGCCAGCAGGGGCAGCGCCAATGGCCGCCTCGCCCTCTTGCTTTGTCTCCCAGGTCCCCTCCCTCTGCCTGTATAGGTCCTGGG
Organism: Tonatia bakeri; assembly: GCA_004024845.1. Classification (NCBI taxonomy): domain Eukaryota; kingdom Metazoa; phylum Chordata; class Mammalia; order Chiroptera; family Phyllostomidae; genus Tonatia; species Tonatia bakeri. The sequence continues at coordinate 28,987 of PVIA01004097.1, forward strand.
GTGCCTCCCTCTGTGTGCCCAGGACCCAGGGTGCCTCCCTCTGCATGCCCAGGCCCCAGGGTCCTTCTCTCTGCGTGCCCAGGTCCCCAGGGTGCCTCCCTCTGCCTGCATAGGTCCCAGGGTGCCTCCCTCTGCGTGCCCAGGCCCCGGGTCCTTCTCTCTGTGTGCCCAGGTCCCCAGGGTGCCTCCCTCTGCCTGCATAGGTCCCAGGGTGCCTCCCTCTGCATGCCCAGGCCCCGGGGTGCCTCCCTCTGCGTGCCCAGGCCCTGGGGTCCTTCTCTCTGTGTGCCCAGGCCCAGGGGTGCCTCCCTCTGTGTTCCCAGGTCCCCAGGGTGCCTCCCTCTGCATGCCCAGGCCCCAGGGTGCCTCCCTCTGTGTGCCCAGGTCCCCAGGGTCCCTCCCTCTGTGTGCCCAGGCCCCGGGGTGCCTCCCTCTGCCTGCATAGGTCCCAGGGTGCCTCCCTCTGCGTGCCCAGGCCCTGGGATCCTTCTCTCTGTGTGCCCAGGCCCCAGGGTGCCTCCCTCTGTGTGCGTAAGTCCCAGGTTCCCCTCTGCCTACTCCCTAAACTGCTCCCTCTCCCCACAAATTTTCTGCTGTGCTTCAGTACTTGGAGACCCTGGGCAAAACTCCAACCCCACAGTGCAAGGACCCTGGAGGGGTGTGGCTGAGGGACATTTGAAAGCGCCAACTTTTCAGCCTTCACGAGGACATCTGGCAGCTGGAGGAAGGTTTCTCTGGCCCCTTGAGGTGCTCAGAACACTGATTCTGCAGTCTCGTCATCTGAGACTGCCATGCAGGTGTCCCCCTGCCAGCAGGCTGCACACCCACCCGCCCCAGCCTCTCCTTCTCCCTCCCCGGTAGGTCTTGAGTAGCACTGCTAACTTTAATATTTTTACAAATTTATTTTACATATAAGGTAGATATGTGAACATAAATTTAAATGAAACATTCAAATTTACATACATTCTTCTAAGCATATCAAACTGCTTTCATTTGTGTGTGTTTTCTGCCCAGATGTGATCCAGGTGTGCACAAATGCCCTGTGCTGTTTTCATTCATGATTTAACCGTGATTTTTAAAAATGTGTGTAAATAATAATGCCCTAGGTGGTTTAAACACTCATTTTATTCACTTAAAAGATGTAGGATTAAGGAAGGGAAATCAAAGGCCATTGCTCTGTACTTGAACCCTGAACCGAGGAGTGAAGTCTTTGTAAGAAGTTCCTCCCTTCATGGGTCAGAGGCCACGGAAGGCAGGTGGGCACTGTTCTGCATTCACACATGGGAAGTACCTCGAGGTGTGGTTACATGAGGCAGGAGAACAGAACGAGGAAAAAATCCTTGGGGAAGAGAGGCAATAAATGACCCATTAAAATTAACCTAGAGTTTAAAAAAAAAGGAAAGGTTGATTTACATGTTCTCTTACAACATCGATAATCATATAAAAATGGCAAATACAGTAGAGCTATTATTTTCATCAACAAATATACTTTGAACATGTGTGATCTTGTAATAAGTTGCCTATGCATTTCTGTGGTAGAAAATAGCTATTTTATCAGAAAAAGGCCTGCTTTACATGAAAAGACACCAGGACACAAGGCGCTAGTGATGTCATCACAATCCATCTGTGTCACTCAGTTTCTCTCCAGTTCCAGCTGACCATTCATTCTTTCCAGAAGCTTAGATCAGTGCAAACCCAAGGAACAAGTGTGAAGTGGGCTTGAGCTGACCATTTCACAATCTCTGCAGATACTGAGTCTCTATGTTGTGCACTTGAAACGAATGGCAGACAAATTACAGAGAAACTAATGGTAGGCAAATTACAGAAACTACTTTTTAGTTTTATGAAATTGATTCTAAAGAGAGAGGAATGGAGCGGGGGAGGAGAAGAGAGAGAGGGAAATATTGATTTGTTGTTCCACTTACTTACTCGTTCTTGTTTCTTGTATGTGCCCTGACTGGGGATCGAACCTGCCACAAGCTTTGTGTATCAGGACGATGCTCTAACTAACTGAGCTGTCTGGCTAGGGCCCAGAAATTATTTTTAAAGAAAAAAGAAAGAGTTCTGACTGGTGTGGCTCAGTTGGTTGGGCATCGTCCAACAAACTGAAAGGTCACTGGTTCGATTCCCGGTCAGGGCACATGCCTGGGTTGTAGGTTCAGTCCTCGAATAGAATGTGTACGAGAGGCAATCGATCACCATCTCTCTGGCACATTAATGTTTCTCTCCCTCTCTGTCTCCCTCCTATCCCCTTTCTTTAAAAATAAATAAATAAAATCTTTTGTTAAGAAAAGGCGTAAATTCAAGTCAAGAAGTCAACACAGCTTGGCACTGGCAAAGCGCGAGCCCTGAACTGTCAGAGGCTAACCCTTCCCCACCAAATGGGTCTCCTGGTGAGGAGGAGAAAGGCCCCGGGGGCATCACCTCTGTGCTCACTCCTCAGCCGTAACTAACGCTCTCACTGCAGTCTGGAGGGCATGTGATTTCGATTTGTTCTTCAGAGACTGGATATTAATTATTACATGCTGAGCCTCTTCACAGCCCTCTGGCCACTCAAGACCACAACTGGTCAAACAGAGAGTTGTAGGACTGGCAAGAACCTTGCTGGGAGAGTGTAGTCAGGGACTGGCAGCCTCGGTAGCCTGGGAGCTCATAGAAAAACAGAATCTTGGGCTCACCGCAGGCCTCCTGAATCAGAGCCTGCCCTGTAACTCGGTTTCCAGTGACTGACTGCTCACTGGAGTCCAGAAGCCTGAGAGCCAGACACATCCCAGTGTCTTAGGATTTGCTGCCTGGCAACTTTGGGTCAGTAGCTCCCAGGCCCCACGGCAGGATCTCTCCTTGATTTTACTGAACAGAGACACATGCATATGGGACTTTGTGAGACTTGGTATCTTTTCGTATTGGTCTGTACTTAGAGCGAATTAAAAATCGAGGCTAATGTGCGTCTGACCTGACAACAAAGAGAAAGGCCCTAACCCTGATCCGATAGCAATAATAACTCCGAACCTCCCAGCAACCGTGTTCTCCGCGCAGCAGTCTGGAGGTCACTGTTTACAATTCCGACTTTGTCCCCGGTTTGAATAGTATATGTGTCCTGTGTTTTGTTTAGGTTTTTGTTGAGCAAGTATCACCAGTTGCTTATTGTCAGGGGAATTCTGAACACCTCTGCCCGCTGCTGCATCTTGGAGTTGCCAAAGAACACAGCACAGGCCCTGGGGGAAGAGCTTCACTCGCACAGAGGAGAGGCAGAGCCAGAGCAGCTTCAGGGAGTCGTGTGCTCCCGGCCCCCTGGCTCTCAGGTGCCCTCTGGAGCTGCAACAGGAGGACCCACTCCCACCCCACCCCCAAGAGGGGACACATACTGCAGTGGGGGCCAGGTGCCAGAAGAGGCACCGCTGTAGCAGAACATAGGAGACCGCATACTGAGTATGAAAGCAGGGAAGATACGCTGCCCACACAAGTGACAAGTCCCCACCTGCCGTGAGGGCTGTTTCTTCCTGGTAAGGAAGTGCTCCAGGCCCAAGGCCCCCTTTTACCAGCAGCCTGTGGGGTCAAAAGACTCTTTCCCTAGCAGTTTCCATTTTAATCCCTGTCTACCTTGCATTAACTTTGTTCAAGGCAATTCCATTTAATAGTTACTGAAACTGAGAAGGTTCACAAACTAGGGAAGTCCAACTTCCCGCCCGACAGGAACGCTGACCTAGGACGCCAGCCTTCCCAGGTGCTTCTCAGTTGACTGGCGATGCCACTACGACTACCGGAGTCTCTGTGTGCCAGGAGCCCCGCAGAGACTCCACCAAGGGGAGCCAGGGAGTTGTTCACTTCATCCCAGGCTCCATGACCAAGGGTTAGCTAGCTGTTGTTTTTGGTCTTTGTTCCACTGGGTGGCTGAGCTAGACCAGTGCCTGCTGTCCCTGGCCTGAGGAAATATCTTCATGGTATTTGCAGTGAAAAGGCTTCCAGTGGCTAATAAAGCAGGGCCTGGCCACGTGACCACGTAACCACGGTGCTGTTGAATAACCACAGTGGTCCGGATGAATAAAGGCAAGTAGACAAAGGAGTGTGTACAAGATGTAATAGATCTTGTCAGACACGTCTTACTTTTCACACACTGCAGGGCCTCTGAGTACAATGGGCCAGCTTTGTCAGAGACCATAACTTTGTCGATGGCTTCCTTCAAGGAGCGGAAATCCTCGGCTTTGTTGTAACGCAGTTTATCGATTTGGTTTCTGTTTTTGAAGTTCTGTTTAAAAATGTTTTTCCTATCTTTTAGGTCCAAAGATGTTCTTCTACATCATTTTCCATGAACTTTATAGTTTTGTCTTTCCAATTTAGATATTTAATCTATCCAGAACCCTGTTGTATAGTATTATGCAGAAATAATTTAATTTCTTTTTATCAGTAAACTGGTTTTTTTCTCAACAGTGCATATTGAGCAATTTGTCCTTCCTGCACTGATGTGTGAAACCGGTTTTGTGGTGTATGCGGTTCCTGTCTGTACACAAATCTACCTCAAAATTCTCTCTTCTGTTCCATCGGGCTGTTTTTCTGTTCTTTGGCCCCAATCACCATTTTAAAATTCATTTAAATGACTTCAAAACATGTCAATAAATGATGGGCAAATTCTCCCTCTTTTCTTTTTAAAGACTGACTTCACTATTTATGAACCTCCTACTTATGTCCATAAGTACAGTTTAGAACAAGTTTACTGAGTTTCTCAAGGAAAATCCAACTGGAGTTTTGTTTGGTATGGCACTAGATTGGAGATTAATTTGCAGATAATTGATAATTTTCATAATAGAAAGATACCTTATGCAAAATATGTCTTTCCTCTTATTTAGTACTCATGCTTTTTCTCTCTCTCCTTGCCATGAGCTGGCAGCTCGGACCGCAGGGCACTGTGATGAACAGCAGCGACGACGTTGGCATCAGCTGGCTCACGTACTGGCAGGGAGCTTAAAGGTTTCCTGCTTAGCATGATATTGGCAGTACTTTGGGTGTATAAACTTTATTGAATAAAGGGTGTTCCTTTTCATCCTTAATTTGCTAAGAGTTTTCTCCCTTAATCATAAACAGCTATTGAGTTTTAATTGTTTTCTGCATCTATTGATCATGAAGCTTTTCTCCTCCAATCTGAAATGTATTCATTAATTGTTTAGTGTTATTCTACTCTTACATACTTGGAATAAATTCAGTTTTGTCATCTTTTTCATATGGTGTTCATGCTAATGCAGTCTGCTGTTATTTGGTTTGAAATTTTGGACATTTGACTCATGAGTGGGACTGGCCGGTCGTGTTCCTGGTGTCCTTGTCTGGCTTACTATTAATGTCTCATAATCTAACAGAAGGAATTGGAGACCGTCTCCTCTGTCTTTATTTTCCAGAGGAGGTTTTCTTAGTTTGGAATGATCCTTCCTTTCAAGTTTGGTAAAACTTGCTTTTAACCGGGCCAGAAAAGCAAGTGTTTTTCTTTTCCTTAAAACATGTATATATAACATAGGTATCCCTATGCATGCATATATGTGTGCATGGTTACTGAAGTATTGCATACACCCAAAAGAGTGCAAAAGACACAAAGGCGTACCTTGATTTTCACAAAGTAACTTCACTCGTGTAATCACTGCATTGGTCAAGAAATAGAATATAACCTGTCAGTCCTTCCCAAGCTGTTTGCTATTGGCTGTCTTTTCAACTCCTTGTTAGACATCAATGTTATTTTTAAAAATGCATGCCGTGTGTTTTTATTGATTTGTGTTTTCTGATTTCTGTACTCACTATTCGTTCTTGTGTCTGAGACGGCTTCTTCCTTCGACAGTGTCTGCGAGTTCTTTCAGTCCCAGCAGGAGGTAGTTTTTTAGTTCCTATGCAAATGCCTTTATTTTGCTCTCATTACTGAAAGAGAGGTTTGATGGGACGTGGGTCCAGGCCAACCCTGACTGCTGTCGGACGTCCACCTTGTGTGTGCACTGTCACCCCACTCCCGTTGTTGCTGGGAGAAGTCTGCGTATATTTAGTTGTCATTGCTTCGAAAGTGACCTGCCCTTTCTCTGTGGTTGCTTTCAAGATTGCTTCTTTCACTTTCTATTCTGCAATTTCACTGCAGACTGTCTGTGTGGATTTCTTTTTATTCATCCTGTGCCGTTCACCGGGTCCTTACATTTGTGGGTGGGTGTCTTTTGCTATTTCTGAGAAATTCTTGCCCACCATCTACTAGAATATCGCCTTTATTTCATCTTGACTTTTCTCTTCTTGGGATTTTGACTCAGCGTCTGTTGGGCCTCTTACCTCTTTTTCATGTTCTCGGTTCTATGCTGGAATCTGGGTTATTTCTGCAGAATTATCTTCCAGTTAACTAATTCTCTCACCTGAGTCTAGCTTACTTTTTAATCTATTTGTTGAGTTTGAAATATCCATGATTGTATTTTTCATTCTTAAGTGTTATTTTGTTGTTGTTCTTTTTTATATGAACTTTGTCCCTTACTGTCGGCTCGTCTTAAAAATTCGACCCTCATTTAATTTGATCGTCCATTAACCATGTCTTACATCGTTATTTTACATCCGAATCTGGTAATTCCCACACTTGGAATCCTCAGAGGCCTAAATCTGTTGTTTGTTCTTTCTGCCGACTTTTATGAATATCAGATTCCTGATGGTTTGGTGATTTTCTAAAAATCGTGAGTACACGCTTGACTGAGGTGAAGCTGTGGGAGTCCAGAACACTTAAGTTGGAGTTGTTTTCCTCCAGGGGAGCTTTTGAGTTTGTTTCTTTTGTTCCTGCCAGAGCAGGAGACACTACCAATATGTGGTCGCTTCGGTCTGACTTGAGAGTATTGGCTGAGTGGGGAGCCTGGGACTGGACTGCAGTCATGCATTCAGTCAGTGACTGACCACACCTATGACCGTGGGCCCATGAGATCATGATAGGAATTAACTGTACCTTTTCTAGGTTTAGATAGTTTATAGACACAAATACTCTCCATTGTGGTACTGTTGTTTACAACATTCAGTATAGTAACCTGCTGTACAGGTTTGTAGCCTAGGGCAGCAGACTAATTGTCCAGACTAGGTGAGTGCTAGGTCTGTGTAACTGCCTCGCGAGGTTCAGACAAGGACAAAGGGACCTAAGGACACATTTCTCAGAACTGAGCTGCATGTGACTGAACTGCATCTCGCAGTGGGCATGGGTTAGCCAGCCAACCAGAGCAGTGTTAGCTCCACTTGCCCCGGGGAAAACACAACTTTTTTTGTTTGTTTTCTACTCATCAGCCAGCTTTCAACCCACTAGCTCTTTTACTGTCTTCATTTTCCCCGGTCCCCAGTCGATTTGGTCGGATGACTTCCTGGCGATAGAAAGGACAGGACAGCTTCCTCTGCCTCACCGTATGAGACATTGCCTTGTTTTGTTGCGAGTACATCATAGTTCTGCCACCTGGAGTTCGAGAGGCCACTTCCCCTTTCCTCTGCAGAAGAGGGGGCCTGTAGGGAAGGTGCAGTGTTGAGGAAAGGTCAGGCAGGGCCCCGAAGGTATTTCGATAGAAGCATGGAGAGAGCATGTTGATAGAAAATCTCAAGGTGGAGTGAGGCTAGAATCCCTCCACCGGTTATAACCTAGCCTCTGCCAAGCCACCTTCGGAGCTTCAGAGCTTCAGGAGGCCGCTGTTCGGAACGTGGGCGGTGAGGCAGCCACAGTAGATTTGTGTTCATTCCTGGCGGTACCTCCTGCCCTCCAGTGAAACAACAGTGGGTTGTTTTTGTTACTGTTTCTGCGAATGTGGCAACATGAGAGGGAAATTGAGCCAAGGAAACCGCTGGGGATATTTGATCTTTTGTTTCAGATGTCTGTTTGTTGTGATAAGGATGCATGAAAGATTAGTGGCAATGGAAATGCTATCCCACACGCCAAACATCGGCTCAAAGAATTGCGAGAAATTGACACCATTGGATTCTCTGGAGATGTGATTTAAGGGATGCGAGGGACTGGGAGTTGACAAGTTTATTTAGGATTGTTGAAATACACCATGGTTTATGTAATAGGGATGCTCTTTATCTGGCTATTTATTTACTTACTTGTTTGTTTGAACTTCTCTTGTTGTGCTGCGATGACCCTAGTAACATTAATTGCTCCTGGGTATTGTCATTGCTATGACACAACATGTTTCAGTTCTATAAAACACAGAAGAAAATATTGATGGAACTTCTGCATCATGTAAGACTATTGTTGAGGGCACTGTTCCCTGCCCCTCCACCTCAACAGTGATCTATGAGCTTTGCTGAGTCTTCACCATAACAGAAACAGCTAGCAGTAACAGAGTCCTTAGGCTTGGTTCTATGAATTGGGAGTTAGTAGTGAACAAGTAGGCACGATCCTTCCATATCCTTGTTGAGCTTAAAGTCGTCTCTTCTTTTGGACAGTGCCATTCTCTTACTGAACCTCACTAGGGGAGCTCAAAGTCAGGACAGCTACCTGCCACAGTCTGATTCTAAAATACTGCCTTCCTTGAGAACTCAAAGGCTGGCCCTCACCTGAGGTGTAGGAGAAAAGGTGGTGTTACTAACGCAACATTTTATCATGAGTTTCCATGACGTCCAAGTATAGTAGATATTTGCTGGGCTGTCTTGATCAACCTGCTCCCCACCCGACACCCAAGTGTTCTGGCAACTTCCCACTTCACAGTTCAATCGAAAGCATCCATGTTCATACAAATACAGTGATCCTAGGTTGGGCACCATGCTCAAGCAGGCCCTGAGAATGTAGACTTGGGACCAAGAGATTACATTTGCATTCTAGAAAGAAAGAGAAGGAAATCCTAGAGAAAGGGGCTGCCATGTTCTGCTTATATGAACCGAGAAGCAGAGAAAGCTGCTGTGCAGCAAACAAGAAAAGCTAACCACCCCTGGAGGGCAGCAAGACAAAGAACACGGAGATTCCCATGGGACTGGAGCCCCTGCTTCCAGATTATTCTGCAGCCTGGCTGCCTCCTTGCTCTTGTGGCCCATGCGTCACTCCTGCAGCTTACAGTATACTCTCTCTTTCCACTGAAACTGCTTTGGGCAGACTTCCATTAGTCTTGCACTGAGACATACAGTTGCGATAGGTAAGTGTGCTATGGGCTGTCTGAGAACGATTAGCAAGCTTCGTAGTTTTGGCAAAAGTCACTAAGCTTCATGGGTCACTTTGATTTTTGTGACTGTCCCTTTTCTCCTTTGCTCCACTGTGTGTCCACTGGGTGGGTCCCTCTTCAGAGAGAACGCATGCAAGTGCAGCAGAGAGTCGTTCATTGTTTCCCAGATAAGAAAGGATGGCTTTGGGTTGACTGTGCTCACATGTGACACTGTCCGCTGTGGCTGCGTCCGCACTGGTGGTAGTGTCAGTGTCCCAGGGAGGGTCGCCCACCCCCTGCCTCGGCCTTGCCCACTGCAGGCAGCACCGGGAAAACCAGTCATGGGTCCCTTTCAATTTGTCTCTGGGACACTGTTTCAGCTGTTCTGAACAAGGACCCTGATCTCATCCTCAGCCTGGGCGGCTCTATTAATCCATCTGGTCACATGTTACTTTTGTAATCGAGGATTGTAGGGTGTTTATGCACTGTGGGTCAGAAAGCAGTTGGCAAGTGGCCTACACTGTTATTTGTTTATTCCAGGGGTCCCCAACCCCCGGGCCACAGACTGTACTGGTCTGTGGCCTGTTGGGAACCAGGATGCACAACAGGTGAGTGGCAGGTGGGCAGGCGAAGCTTTAACTGTATTTACGGCTGCTCCCCATCCTCACATTACTGCCGGAGCTCCACCCCCGTCCATCAGCATTAGATTCTCTTGGGAGCACAAACCCTGCTGTGCATGCAGTGAGCGATCTGGGCTGGGATCTGGGTTGTGCTGCCTCTGAGAATCAAACACCTGCGGGTCTGAGGCAGAGCTGAAGCGGGGATGCTAGTGCTGGGGAGCGGCTGCAGATATAGATCCTCATTAGCAGAGATGTTGGGCTGCAGATACAGATTACCATTAGCAGGAGGTTTGGCTGCACAGAGGCTGTAACAAACCGATTGCTCGTAGACTCCTATCAAACCCTGTCACTGAGTGATAAGTGACAATTAAGCTGCATCTGGTGGCAGTCTTTAAGACAGAATCCGACTCATTTTAGTCCACACCTGGCCCATCCATTATTTTATTTACCACTTCTTTCCTCCCCTCTTTCCTGCTCTGCACACTTGTCTCGGTCACAGTTTTGGTGAGCCCACAAGCTGACCCTAGCCGATTTGAGTACCAAACAAATGTCCCTGGAGAGCTCCTTTGACAGCAGGGGAAGACCCAATAATGGGAGAGCAGAAGACTCTAAGAGTGCCAACAAAAAGAAAGCTGCATGTAAAAGAAAATACCAAGAGTCCTACTTAAATTATGGGTTCATTGCAACAGGTGATTCACATTCTCCAAGCCCGCTTTGTATAACATGCGGTGGCCAGCTGCCCAACGAAGCCATGACACCTTCAGAACTGCTTTGCCACCTGGAGACCAAACACCCTGCATTAAAAGACAAGCCTTTGGAGGTTTCCAGGAGAAAAAACGTGCACACAAAGAACAGAGGCAATTATTGAAGGCCACCACTTCATCAAATGTGTCTGCACTGACAGCATCATTCTGACTGGCTGACTGCATTGCTAAGGCTAAGAAGCCCTCCTTTACTACGGGTGGGGAGTTGATCCTGCCTGCTACTAAGGACATTTGGTGTGAACTTTTAGGAGAGGCTGAAGTTCAAAAGGTGACATGTGTTCCTCTTTTGGCCAGCACCATAACTAGACCAACTTATGAAACAGCAGAGGATATTGAGGTGCAATCGTTAGAGTGGAGTAACGTGTCACCGTGGTGTACAATCCAGGCTGACGAGTCTACCGGCGTTGACCAGGCAACAATGCTTGTTGAGATATGTTTTTTGGGAGGACGTGCATGAGGACACGTTATATGCGCTTTTGTTTCCAACCAACACCACAGCTGCAGAACTGTTCAAGTCTTTGGATAATTACATAGCAGGAAAACAATTGGTCATTTTGTGTCAGTGAGGGGGCTGCAGCAGTAATTCACTCGAATGGGGGCGAGCGTAGCAGGCACGGTGAGAAGTGATCAGATTCGGGTGTATTTGGAGGAAAGAGCCAGCAGGATTGGGTGAGACTGGGGTGAGAAAGGAGAGAAGACAGCAAAAGGCCAAGGATTCTGGCCTGAACACCCAGGAAAGGGAGCTGCCATTTACTGAGCTGGGGAAGACGGCAGGAGCAGTGTGTGGGTGCAGGCTGCTGACTGACAGCAACATGAACGAGGTCGAGGCTGAAGGTATAAATCTGGGGTCACTAACACAGGATGGCAGTTAAAGTAAACTGGAAGACGTAACTGAGGGAGTGAAAGTGATGAAACAGAAGAGCCTGTTGAGGAGTCTGGAGATGAGACAGAACCAGCCAAGCAGGCCGAAGACCCTAGGCTGGAGGAGAACCAGGGGAGCAGGTTCTGGGAGGTACGTGAAGATAGTGTCTCACGGAGACAGCCATTGGCTGTGCCCAATGCTGCTGTAGGTCGAGGCAGTGAGGACAGAGGCTGGGCCCTGAGATGCAGCGGAGCATGCCGAGGCCAGGGGGAGCCTGGTGGGAGCAGTATGAGTGGAGCAGCGAGGTAAACACTCGGCTGAGTGGGTTCTGGAGAGACCAGGAGAGAACGGAAGGCAGCAGATGCAAATAGCTGCTTGGAGGAGTGTTCATAAAGAGAGAGGCATGGCAGAAGTACAACGTGTTTTTACACTCTGATGGAATGAGTCTGATGGAATGAGTCTGTCGAGGGGGAAACTGATCATGCAGGAAGAACCATTAGAGAACACCTTGGTGTGAGGGCAGGTGGCGCACAGCTCAGGGTGGCACGCTGATGGGGAGGTGGGAGACCTAGGGCTGTGTGTTGGTTTCTATATGCTTTTTGCAAATGAAATAAAATTTTTGGTGAACATAGTTATATTTTAAATAGAATGACAGCGATGGCCGAAATACTCACTTTGGGATGAGAGGTTCTCTTTCAAGCCTGGAAAGTCCTAGGGCGGCTGCTGCTGCTGCTGTTGCTATTGCTAACATCGAGAGACTCGGTAAATTGATGTTCCAAGACTGTTGGGCAACTGTTCTCCCAACAGTTCCTTCTGACACTGCTATCCGGGTGTTTTAAAGTGTTTCCTTAACAACCAACTCTGTGAAGATAACCTTACAATCGTTAGTTGCCTTCATTAAACACTGGCTGTTTGTTAGTTTGAATTTTTGAGTCAGAAAGTTTTTCTTGCTATTTTGTTCCTCAAAGTATATTCCTGTTTCCTGGGAAGTCTTACACATAGTCTGGTCTGTCTGAAAACGTGGTAAAATATGGCCACCAGTTGCTCCATTCGCCCAACATCTACAGCTGCTTTTCAGTTCAAGTTCTTACCTGTGGGAACACAGGGTGACAGGCCGTTCACTGACTGGCTGACCTTGGCACTCACCCTGAGAGTGGGAAAAGATCATTTTCGAATGTTTTACTACATTAGAAAAAGACTTCTTGGTTAAAAAAAGGCTTGGTACCGCTCTCTGCTTTTTAGGTGGAGTTACTAAAAGTCAAGATTGAAAAACTCATTGCCCTGGTTGATGTGGCTTAGTGGACTGAGAGCCGGCCTGTGAACGAAAAGGCCGCAGGTTCGATACCCAGTTAGGGACACAGGACTGGGTTTCAGGGCAGGTCCCCAGTAGGGGGCGCACGAGAGGCAACCCCATATTGATATTTCTCTTTCTCCCTCTCTTCTCCTTTCTCTACAAATAAATAAATAAACCCTTTATTTAAAAAAAATCATAAAAGGTCATGTGGCCCATTCATTCACTTGATGCTCAGACTCCCCTTTAACTTTCCTGCTGAGGGCTGTCCACTCTGCTCACTTAGCTCCAGTCCAGGGCAGTGTTCGCTTCATTTCTCCATACCATAGAAATTATCCAGCAAGGACACACTGGTAGGTTTCCACTTTAAACTATTGTAAGTCGTATGTCACTTGTCAGGACAGTTGAGAGATTTTTCAGTTGTTATACGAAAAATATAAATCAGAGCTACGCCTTTTACATGGATGCGGAACAGAGACTGCAGGTGCCATGCATGCCCCATGCAGCAGGTTGAGGTGCAGAGAACCCCAAGCTGCTGTGGTGTGAGGCACGGCTCACTTCCCAGGGGAGGCCACAGAGGGAGGTGGGACGCTGGCGCTCCAGGGTGCCTCCCAAGGAAGGCCCCTGTGTGTTTCCCTCCAGCCGTGGCAATGCTGCAGACTCTGGTCTCCGGCCTGGCTCAGAGTGCCTACAGTGCTGCGGTTTCAGAGCTGACCCTCCTGTGCCATAATTTTGGTCGGAAGATTAAGTGGATGATTTTTCACATTTAATAAGGCAACTGGACACGACTACTCCTCATTTTTTTTCTGTTGAAAGCACACAATGCACACAGAGTGAAGAGAAACCACTTTAGGTAAACTTGAATCTCATGTTTGATTTCGTTTTCAGCTGTGTGGTTAGAATTAATTCCAGCTGATACAGATTTTTCCACTTGTGACATAGACCTCAGGTAGGAAGTTTACTGAAAAATGATTTCAAATTTGTGGCATGATAAATGTGAAAAATAAAAGACTTCTATACTGATAAAAACACTGAGAAAATATTATTTCAGTGGGATGGAGGGACAAACAGGTGGAGCACAGGACCTGTTAAGGACAGTGACATCGTTCTGTGTGATACGGTCATGGTGGACACACGTCCTTACACATCTCCAGAGCTCATAGACTGTGCAGTGCCCCGAGTGACCTCCGATGTGAAGGATGGGCTTTGGGTGACAACGATGTGTCAGTGTAGGTCCACTGACTGTAACAGCGTCCCACCCTGGTGGGGGATGTTGGCCATGGGGGAGGCTGGCATGTGCAGGGGGTAACTGGGATCTGTATGTGCCGTTCACTTTTGCTGTGAACCTAAAACTTGTCTAAAAAACAGCCTATTAAAAACTGACTCCAGCCCTGGCTGGTATGGCTCAGCTGGTTGGAGCATCATTCTGTGTACCAAAAGGCTGGGGGTTTGGCTCCCAATCCCGGCACATACCTAGGTTGCAGGTTTGATCCTTGGTCGGGGCATGTGCGGGAGGCAACCAATCAATGTTTCTCTCTCACACTGATGTTTCTCTCTCTCTCTCTTTCTCTTCCCTCTCCTCTTTCTCTAAAATCAAAAGACATATTTTAAAAATGACTTCACAAATCTTTCAGATATAAATGTAAGTTTTTAAAATAAATACAACTACTAATTTCCAAAATGGTCTTTTGTTATTAACAAACTTGGAGCAATTTTCTGATAAATTAGTCAAATTTTACACATGTCAATTAAAAAACTACAGTGAAGGCATTCATTGATAGAATGTTTTGTACATGAAGTATCACTCTATTTAGTCCAGAAATGTCCAAAAAAAGCACCATAGACTAGAAGCTTCAGATTTTTTTTTGTTTGTTTTTTAGAAAGAGGAGAAGGGAGGGAGAAAGAGAGGGAGAGAAACATCGATGTGCAAGAGAAACAATCCCCGGCCTGTGTCCAGACGGGGAACCGAACCAGCGACCTTTCAGCCTGCAGGCCAATGCTCAGTCCATTCAACCACACAGCCAGGCAGGGCTAGAAGCTTCAGATTTTAAGACATTTTTTAAAACAACCTGAAAACTGGGGAGGAATGATTCTCTCAAGTAATTTAAAGTAATCTGAAATGACTGAAATCTTTCTTCTGGGTTTCCTGATTGATTTATAAACTGGTGGCAATTATGGACTGGTGGAAATGCAATAGGTATTATTTTCTAAGAAATAGCAAGTTGATTGTATTGTAGAGTGGAACAGAAAGTGAATCCCTGGAATCATGGAAGAAAGGAGAGGCACAAAATATCTGTTTTATTTTTGGGGGACTAGAAGAGTCCCCACAATGTCACTTAGCACAGTGACTGTCCTGCTCTGGGGGGTGCTGTGGACAGTGACAGACAAGGAGACGTTAGGTAAGAGGCCCTAGAGCGCCTGGCGGGATGTGTGTTCTGCTTGTCTTTTTTCCAGAAAAGAACACAGGGTGTTTATGTAACATTCTCAATGCAAGGCAGCCGTCCTGCTGGAGAACAAGGAGAAGACAAGTCCCTAAAGGGAACAAAGGGAATAATGCAAAATGGAAGCCAGATAGTGTGTGATTCTGTTCGGGCCAAATGGAGTCCAAATCCCAGCCAAGACGGTGGCAAGTCAGAGAGAATGGTGCACTGGAGGCTGGGTCCCACTCGCTGGGACTGCACAGTCAACACCAGAGTCCTCTGGGACAGGGGTGGACAGGAGGGGCAGCAGCCGGGCAGGAAGTGTGGGCGTGACCCTTGGAGAAGACGCAGCAGCGCAAAGCCACTGACTGGGCGTAGTTTACACACAGCCTGAACCCAGGAAAAAGCAACTGAATTTGGAGAAAGGAACTTCCTGAGGTCCCAGGGACTGTGAGTAGAGATTGACAGGAGGGCTGAAGTCCGCGCCTCACGGGAGCACCCCAGCAGCCACTTAGGACCTCCTGTGACCTTCCTGCCTCCGCTGGCCTGCGGTCACTGTGTCCATAACCTCGTCCCTCTCTGCTCCCCGTGATGTGGGTTTTTCTGTCGCCCAAACATTCTCAGTGCTGCCCTTCACTGTGCTGTGCCTGGACACGTGCGGAGGGGCTGGGATAGGACCGTCCAGACACGCAGGCAGTTATTCAGAACTTTGGGGCTATAAGAAGTCTTTTTGTATTGTAGAAATTAGGAGGGAGGAAGAAATTGGCAGAATTATGATTCCAGTTTTCCTAATTGTTTAGATTTCATAGATTCCCCAGATCATATATTAACTTCTAGCATACCTCAATATGTTTGTTATACAAACGAAGCTTTTGTTGAAACTGCCTCCTTTAGAAATGGAAATAAATCTAATTTAAGATTATCAGCTTTAATGCTGTTAAGTGAAAATGCTTGACGGTGTCACAGCTGAGTAAATATTAAAGAAAAACCCAAATACTTTAGGAAGATAACTAATAGCAAGCCATAGGCCAGCCAAGTGCTTTTGCTTTCGTTACTTTTAATCCCTATTACTTGTCAAAGAGAAGGGGGAGAACTTCTCTCAGTATAATTCAGAAATCCTACCATCACACACAAATTCCCCTTATAACTAAGTTACAGGCAGAAATCCACCTTTTAAAAAATTGCTGTGGCCAGGTGGTTAGCGCAGCAGCACTATCTACAAACACAGTTGTTTAAACACAACAGATTGCCAGGACTCAGCAGGTTCACCGGTGGCAACTCGGCTTGAAAATTACCAGTGTTATTAAATTTCCACCCCATTACCTTGACTTTTATTTAGAAGTGTTCGTCAGTGAGTTTCTCCTTCATTAGAAGTCACGAGTTAACCAAGCCATAAAATCACAGAAGCACAATGATGTCTTGGAAATGTAAATATTTAGTTCAATTTTGTTACTTCACAAAGTCACTGAAGCATTCCAGTTATCTACTTAAAACCATCCTCAAGCCTTTGATTCAAAAACCATTAGTTGCAGACATTTCAAATCGTGCTTGACAAAAAGAAAACCCCAAACTCCTGAAGTAATGGGTTTCCAGTAATGGGTCTGAACCAGTCGTCTGACGAATGTGGTACCCCCTGTCTTTTTGATTGTCCCCAAACCTCTGTTTCAGGAGCCGTGATCTCCTGCCTTCATGAGAGTCTCGTCCTGCCGCCTTCTCCAAGGACGTTCCTGCTCGAAGCAGCTGCTTCCCCACTGTCTGCACCAGACGCTCAAGGGTTGGTTCAGAGAGAGGTGTCTCCTCAGATAAACTGAGATGCTGAACAACATTAACAAATGAACAATAGTCAGTTGACGAGTACTTATTGACTGTTTGTTCATTGAACTAAATACCCACTACAGAGAATTTGGTACAAGAAGACAGAGTCCCCTAAAACATCATACTGGATGGCTGCATGGATGTCTGTAATATACACACACACACTCGTAACAGAGCAGACTGCTAGGGCTTGACGAAGGTTGTGGGAAGGACCTCCGTCCAACTCTGGACGAGTCACTCTGGACAAGGGAACGAGGTAGGGAGGCCAGCCTCTGATGGGAGAGCCAGAGACAGCATGGAGATGGAGGTGGTGGGGGAACAAAGGGATAAGAGGGGTGAGGGGATCATTCACATTAGACAAAACGAAGTGAATCTGTGACAGATGTAAACCTGTGTTTTTGCGCATGAGTTAGTGTGCCTGCATTGCAAATACGACTAAGATGGGGTTTGACTTAAGCCCATTCTGATGCTATTCACTTGAACAGATGAAGCACACGGAGGTCACCCACGCTGATTCTGTCGGCTCCACTAAGAATCATGGGAAACAGACAGTCGTGGCTGGCCCCAGTGGAATTTCCTTCTATGCTGAGATTGTTTCTCCAGGTTAACCCCTTCCCGTAAGCTGTCCCATCCAAATCAACTCCAAATTATCATTGCTTGTCTTTGGAGTGGGACGGTCAGATTATATTGATTGACTTCATTGCTGGCACTGACCCTTCTCAACTGAATAGATCTGGGAGGCCCATTAATCCTTCCATTTGAAAAATGTAGTCAATTTTTCTGTGCCTTAGTTCCAGATAGTTAAGTTTCTCTAACCCAGGTGGTGTCAGAAAGTCATAAATTACAAAAACTACAGTAGGCATACTGTTGCTCTTTCTGATGTGTGCCTTTTGGTGTTCCACGCTCAGGACATCTGTAACGATTTAATGAACCCGTGGCTTCAAGCTGAGGTGAAGACAAAGTGGGAGCGGAGTGCCTGAGGGGCAACACGACTTCCTGGAGGGCACAGCTGCTGCTTCTGCCCGAGCAGCTCCCACCCCCTGTCGACGGCGGAGGGCAGAGCACGCCCGTCTGTCTACTCCTTGCTCACTCTGTGTGGTCTTGCTCTCTCCCCACAACTGAATAGATCTGGGAGAAATCTAAGCTAACCTCTGGAAGGAATTTGAATTTTGAACAAATGTAGAAAAGGCTAAAAGGGATTGGAATTGATCTGTCTGATGGCAGTGCCTGAGAAAGACTCTACTTTGAGTCCCAAATGCTGTCCTACTGCGTTTGCCCTCCCCGAGGTCTGAGCGGTGATATCTTCCTCCATACGGGAAGCTGGGGTCTTTACCCTTTTTCATCTCTCAGCATACATAAACTATTTACTAAAATTCTGTGGCACACAGAAAACATTTGCCAATCTGACAAAAAAAAAAAGGTATAATTTTGAGTCATTCACACCAGACAGCTATCTTTGTGTTGGCTGTTGTCATTTTTTTATTTGACAGCCTAAGGGCCCTCTTTGAACCTCTTTTGAGGTTAGTGGTGCTGACTAAATAGTCAGGTATTGCATGTTTTAAAAATTCTTGTGGCACACCCATTGAAAATCGCTGCTATAAGCTATTCTAGTTTTTTTCAGTTGCTATTCTTTTAAAAAAGAATTTAGCTAGAGGTGATTTTTTTTGTGGCTTACAAAGGGGATTACAGTATACACTTTCCTCCCTCTGTTACAACTTCCAGCCGCAGCGTTAGGGATGGAAAGGTTCCAACAGCACGTTTGCAGGACGTGGAGGTGACATCACTGATGTCTCCTGGCGCTGCTTTCAGTGCAGCTGATTTTAGGGACAGCAACAGTGAACAAAGAGGCCGGGGTGAGAGAACAAAGAAGGTGGCCATCTGCTCCCTAAGGAACTACCCCTCATACCACTCCTGTAACAATGAACACTAAAACAGATCCCCTCTGGCATCGTTATGAATGAATCTGGCTACACTATATCTGCTGATAAACACTCGGGCTTTCCAATTTCACCCCCAAGAAAAAAGATGAGTGTGTCTGGCTTCTGAGCTGAAAAATAAATGGTGGAGGGGGTAGCAGTACCCTTGTTGCTGTTACTTTCTGGGTCAGGTCACCAAGAAGACAGAACCTCTCTGACCCCTGAATTGGAGTTCTGTGTCTGTTGTCCCCTTTCCACCAACTGACCACTCGATGACAAAGAGAGAGGGGCTCTACCTATAGGCCATGGATTCCACACTGGAGATTGGAAGCATGAGAGGGCCTGAGATTAAAGGTCCATGAAAGGATCTGAGATTTTATAAAAAGAACATTTATAGTTCACTTTAACAATGGAAAATGCCCAGGATGTTTTAGAATATAACCCCAGAGAGTATGGGTAACCAGTAACATGAAGTGCAGCACAGAGACAAGGAATCTTGAGAAAGGTCCACTAGATTCGACAAGAGAAAAGCTTTAGTAGAATGATAGGGACAGAGCACATTCGTAGGAGGGAAAGGGTCCTGGAAGGACAGAAAATAGAGGTTTGGCAAAGAAAAGAAGAGGAGAGGTAGAAAGGTAGTTGAAGGAATCAAAAATTCTTTTTGTTTTGAAGCTAGGACCCTGCACTTGGGCTTATGCTCTGCCGTCACTGTGTTGAAATTCTTTATGTTTTTGGAGCCAGGACCCTGCATTTCATTTTTCACTGAGCCCCGTGAATTTTGAAAGTGTTCTGAAAGGAACCAAGCACTGTGTGTAGCTGACGGCTGCTTCTCCAAAGATGCCCACGCCGGAATCCCCAGAACCCAAGCGTCCGTCACTCGTGTGACACAAAGGACCTTGCAGAGGTGACTAAATCAAGGATTTTGAGGTGGGGAGATTATCCTGGATTTCTGGGTGGATCCTATGCAACCACAAGGGTCTTGGTACGAGGCAGGCAGTGGAGTGAGGCTCAGAAAGAGGAGGCTGTGGCGGTGGAAGCAGAGGGAACGAGGAGCCCACAGTGCGATGCTGCCTGAGCTAGGGAATGCAGGTGGCCTGTGGAAGTTGGAAGAGTTCAGGAAATATATTGTCCCTTAAGGCGTCTAGAAGGAAGGCAGCCCTGCTGATCCAGTTTGGACTTCTGACCTCCAGAAATGTAAGATAATAAATTTGTTTTAGGCCTATACATTTGTGTAATTTGTTATAGAAGCGATGGGTACCTAATACACACTAAAAGTGCTGTATTTCTAGTTCTCTGGAGTTCAAGGTTATTAATAAAATTAATAGCACCTATCACTTATTGAACACTTCTGTTATGTCGTCCTGGAACAACTTTTGAGGGGGGCATCATCGTATTCACGTAAAGACAGAGAAACTGAGGCATCCAGAGACTAAGTAACTTGTCTAGAATCGCATGATAAGCTAGAATGTTTACAGGTGGGCGCTGAGCACTGTCCATATCACAAGTTTTTCTGTGCGTTTCTCCCTAATCTCACGTTGCATTCTGAACATTCGGGTTCGTTTTCACTCTCTAACGTGTTTCCTGTTAGGAATGGGAGCGGGACAAGCAGAGGATGACAGCACGTCCGGGGCACATCAAATGAAAGAGGGGCCGAAGCCGCGGGGGGCTCACTAGGACCCCGCAGCGGATGAGGCTACGGGCCAACGTCAGAGAAAGGCCTCAGGTTCAAAGTCGAAGACGCTAACGTACGTGGGTACTGGCCGAACCCGGGGTCAGTCAGGGTAGACGACACCAGAGACCAGGCCCTGTTTCCAGGACAACCGCAGGGAGAGGACCGTCCCTCCAGAAACCCCGGCCTGCGACTCCTGTGTTTTGGAGCTCACGTGGTTCTGCCTCATTGGCCGCCGCGGAGGCCGAGCCCCGGGAGGCGGAGCGACGCCGCAGTGGCACGTCCGGTTCGTTTCTCCGCGATCCCGCCTTCTGCGCGGACCACAATTCCCACAAGGCCCCGCGCTCAGGGCGGGCCCGGGGCGGAGGCGGGGCCGGGAGCGGGGCGGGGCCAGGCGAGGGGCGGGGCCCCCGGGGATGTGGTGGGGGCGCTGGGCTCTCCGCCTCACTGGCAGCTGAGGCGCTCGTGGACCTCTGACCCTGGACTCTCGCCGCCGCCGGCAGCAGCCCCCGTGGGTCGTCGCTCGGGCCCCTCACAGTTCCCCAGCCCTTCGGGGCCCTGCCGGCCGCGGTGCAGGGAGCGGACAGCATGAGCCGGGGAACCCGGCGGGCCGGCGCGGAGCGGGGGGTGGCCGCCGTGCGGCTGCTGGTCACCCTGAGCCTTCTCCGGGGCGTCGTCGAGGCCCAGGTGAGCCGGCGATGGCGGGGAGGCCGGGCGGCCTTTGGGCAGCGGGCGACCTGACAGGAGTCGTCCAGGAAGCGCCGGCGAGTCGCCGCTTCGCGGGGCGGCGACACTCGGGGTGACGGCAGGGAAAGGGGAAGAGGATACGGGCCGGGAGATGTGCGTTCCGAGCTGATTTGTGGAGCCGCTGGAGTGCGGCGGGAGAGGCGGGTGGGGCGGGAGCGAAAACATCGGCGCTGAAACGCCCCCCTCGCCCTTGGAGAGTTGCGGGGACTAGAAGACAGAGGCCGGTGGCCTGCGGGAGCCGAGCGGACCGGGAGGGGACGGGACTTCCCTTCCTGAACTAGAGCGTCTCTTGGCTGTCACCCCCGCTAAGGACCGCCGTGTCTCACCAACTTATGCGGTCTGCCTGGCGACGCCCAGGTGCACCCACGTGCGAGCCTGGGTCTGGGTCGGCCTGTGGTCTCAGCAGGACCGCGGTGGCCCCAGAGCAGAGTTCGGGGCTTCCTTTGAGAAGCTTACGTTACGGGTGTTCCCAACATGCTGGAAATCGGAAGGTTAGTGACCAGATCTTTGTACTTGAGAGGCATGTTTGCTTTGTGTTACACAGTCGAGTTTGAATAGACTGCTGCTGGCAGGTGCTGCTGTTTGCACCTGCGGCAAAGTGGCAGAACTGAGAGAGGAACAAGGTGGCTCAGGTGGCCGGATAACCAGGGGAGATGTGATTTGGAGCAATTCAAGTTCATTGCTAAGAAAAATTCCAGGTAACTGAGTGTAACCGTGTGAACATGTTTTTTCTGACTTTTTTCAGACACTTTTTTCAGGCCTTTGATGCTCTGTACTAACTCCCAGAATGCCTGAATATTCTACTTGTGCCCGTGTCTGAATACTTTTTCATGAATGACTTGATAAAAATGAAAGGGACGAACTTTTGGTTTGGGGGAGTATGTTAAAAATGCAGGTTCTCTGGCCCCACTGCCAGATGTCTTGATTTAGTGGCTCCAGATGTGACCCCAGGAGTCAGCATTTTGAACTAGCCTTGCAGGTAACTGCAGCACAGTTATCCTTCAAACTACCTGCCCAGTCCCACTTGGGAAATACTGAAGTAGAGATAGTGGAAATCCGGGCATACCTACCAGACTTATGAAGAGCAAACTTGGGCAAAATTGCTTTCTAGTTACTAGTTGGATGTTGTTTTTGAATGGAATTTACATTCAGATATTTTTTTAACATGAGATTTTCTCTCTCTTTGGCTTCTCCACATACCATTAGTTATGTACATTAATGCTTCATAATTGCATCTGTCTTTTCATTTTTGTATACAAGTAAACATGTAATTTTCATTTCATTCACCCAATGAAATTAAAGATTTTTGCGTATTCAAAGTGGCATCATGCCAAACAATCCTCAAACATGAATACCTTTGGTTTTTGTTTCTGGTGGTAGTTTCTAATATACTGTTTGATCATATTTTAGATCTTTAATCTGTAGCAAGTTACTATATACATTCTCTCATTCTATTTGATACGTCTCAGAAATGGGGCTCTTGAGGTGACAAGTTCAAGGAGCTCACATGACAAAACATCACACTTATTAAGTCAGTGGACAAGGGGAAGCAGAGCCCCAGTGGGCCCTCTCTGATCTGCACAGTACATCCCAGTGTGCTTGCTGCTTTGGTATAGAAATAATGCACAGGAAACTTAGGAAAATGAAAAAGGGGAACCAAGACAGTTCTTTTACTCTTTTTCCATATGCTAACTTGGAAGCAAAACAGTAAAGCATAAAGGGAACAGTAGATTTTAAAAAAATACTTTTATTCACAAGAAATCACTGAGATATATCTTTGCAATAAAAGCATAAAATTATTTTCAAGCACACGAAATAATAGGGATTTGGATGTCTCAACCCCACTTTCTTACAAATGAAATGCAAATGTGTTTTGTAGTGTGGCAAAGCCCAAGGAAGTAAAGACGGTGGAGACAGGTGATGCAACAAGTTAGTCTTCCTGTAAAGAAGTAGTTTCAGTTTGATATATTTTAAAGCCTTTCTACATGCATTTCTGAGGTGGCATGAAATCCAGAAATACACAGAGCACCCCACCCCCACCCCAGCCCCGGAAGGAAAGCCATATATAACCTTGGGACTCAAACAATGTTGTTCTAGTCCATTACCCTGGGGATTTTCCCCAGCCCCAAAGACCTCCAGCTTCTGCTTTAACAGCTGCGTGGGGTGGAATGGACAAGACCTAAAGCCATGTCTGTTCAGGGAGAGGAAACTAAAAGGAGACCTTACCCTAAAACCTGGACTCCAAAGGGCTACATCCTCAACATATGGGTGGCTAAGAAATGAATCCCACTGGGAGTAAGGGAACAGGAAGGAAAGTTGCTTGGGGAGGGAGGAAAAGCTCCTTTGAGAATTTGTAACCAGGAGCCACTTACACAGGTTTGCAGGCCTCCACACCACCTGTGCTGGGAAAGGGCTCAGGTAGAAAATTTAATTTCTAGCAGGCCCCAGTTGGTACGCCCCCAGCTTACTGATAAAAGCAAATATCCATCCTATCTGGAGGAGTTTATTTTCAACCAAGGCCCCAAAGAATTATTGGAGGTAAAGTGCTGGGAAGAATAGCAGCTGACAGTCAAAAATCACAAAACACACAGGCACCATGAATGAGGTATGAGAAATATAGATTATAAAAGTAACCCATAATGACCTAGGTTCTGAAGATACAAGATACAATTTTAAATCGTTCAATATGTGTAGATAAAAAGATTTGAAAGTATGAAAAGGCAACAAGAGACCAAATTAAAGAATGTCCACAGAGATGACAGCAATGAAAGAGTTCTAGAAATGAAATGAAAGGCTCGATGGATGGATTAAATAGCTGGGTGTATCTAACAGAAGACAGGATTATTGACTAAACAACATTTTCTGTTTGTTCCTGCTACTTAACCCTGCAGCACGTCTTTCATCGTCGCTCTCAGCTTGAGACGTCACTAACAACATTGGAGTAACGGAGTAACCCACATCTGTGCATCTGTAGTCGCTGTGCCCACCTATTTTGCCTTCTATCGGTTACCGTAGATAACAGTTCATACTCACAGGCCAGTCCCTTTTCCCATTTCAGGGACCCAGCTCGAGCAAATTTGCCCTCGTTCTCCTGGATCATCAGTTTTTCCTTCTCTAATGGACTGTTATTGTCATTATGAGACGTGCTGTTCATTCTACTGTTTTAAAGTTCTCTCTTGACCCACCCATCTCTTCTGACTGCTCCATTCTTCTGTCCCTGTCTGTAGAAAAAACTCGGGAGAGCTGCCTCTGTCCCTCCTGCTCTGGCCCTGACTTTAGCCCGTGCCAGGCAGACTGTTGGCCCCGCCGCTCCCCAGGCTGCCCTGGTCAAGATGGCACGAACGTCTCCCGAAGTGCATAGTTTTTACACATTTGCTCTAGTGTCAGCGGCAGATTCTCACCTCTTGCTCTCCCTGAAATTCTGTGCTTTTGACTTCAGGATACGGTTCTGATTTTCCTTCCCTCTTGCAGTCCAGTCTTTCTCATTATCCTTTGCGTGTTCCTCCCCTGTCCCCAAACACTAACCATTTGACCCTCATTGTTCAAATCCTGACTCTTTCCTTTCTCTGTCCTGGTTGTCCCATTTAGTCTCTTGGTTTTAAATAATTACACACACACACACACACGTGTGTGTGAGTGTAATAAAATTGATTTTACATATAAATAATTGATTATATTTATATATAAATATATATTTATGTAAATATATATTTATATATAAAGTTGATTTTCAGAATGTCCACATCAGGAGTCTCAGCTCTAGATTGAAATATCCAACTTCCTTCCACCATCCTCCACTTGGAGGATTACTAGATATCTCAAACTGGAGGTACCAGGTACCAAATTCCTGATCTTTTTCCCCAAATCTGCTCTTCCCAGTCTTCTCCCCACTGAACATGTTGTTCTCAAACAAGGCCAGTGTGTTTTTGTTTCGAGGCCTGGATGCCTAGCACAGTCTTCTCATGTATTTGTGTGGCTCACGGGCTCACTTAGGTCTCTGCTGAAGTGTCACATTTTCACACTTGTCCACTTAGGTGAATTGTCACCTTCCTTGATCATACAAAATAAAAGAGAAACCTGCCACCTCACCCTGTACTTCTTAGGTCCTTGTCACCTGTTCTGGCACAGAGCTCCTAAAACCCTTGGAATTTCCTGAGGAATAGGAGTGCCTTTTGTTATTCAAAACACGCCCCTTTTAATCAGTTAATGCTAATGCTGCGCTTGGGTGGGGAACCCCTGGGTAGCCTCAGGGTGGGACTGGCCCAGTGATGACAGGGCGGGAACTTTTAACCTCCTGATGGGGAGGGTGTGCTGGAGATGGAGTTCTTTAAAAGCTCTTAAAAACACAAGTTTTAAAAAATTGTTTTTTATTCAGAGGAATGACATGAAGAGACTCCTGTTTCAGGACAATACATCTTTTTAAAGATTTTATTTATTTACTTTTAGAGAGCGTGGAAGGGAGGGAGAAAGAGAGGGAGAGAAACATCAGTGTGTGAGAGGTACATTGATCGACTGCCTCTTGCACACTCCCATCTGGGGACCTGGCCTGCAACCCGGGCATGTGCCCTTGTCACAGGCGTACACAGGTAACCAGGTTCTTAGTGATCGAGGACAAAGAATTGAACCGAACACAGAGTTTACAGTATAAAGAAAGAGGGAAGATTTATTAAGCGATAGTACACTCCACAGAACATGGGAGCGGGCCAACTCTGAGCAGAGATTGGCCACGTGGGCTGGGCGGAAGCTTCCTGGCTAGTCTTTGGTGGGCTTCTATTGCGTAGGTACAAAGAGTTACATTTCAAAGCTACTGCGCATGTGTGGTTTCCCAAGATTTTGCTTGATTGGCTACTGGAGAAGAGTCCCATAATGTTATTTTATTATAATGCTATTATAATGAATCAGGGGTAGTGCGCAGGCACATTCCATGATTCAAAGTTATCCCAGAAAACAGGAACAACCAGTCTTAGGGGGTCTTTGTCATGTATGGATTTTTTTTTTTTTTTTATCTTAGCCCTGCGGGGCTTCTGGAGTTTCCTTCCTGACTATCTCCTGCCTCACTCTGACTGGGAATTGAACCAGCAACCATTAGGTTTGCAGGATGCCTCTCAGTCCACTGAGCCACACCAGCCAGGGCAAAAACATGAGTTTTAATGAGCTTCCAGGTTAGGTTGGTAGTGCAGAGACTTGGTGGGAGGGTGGCTCGGAGATACAGAAGCGCTGCCTTGCACCTCCCAGCACCTTGCCCTGTGCATCTCTCCATTCGGCTGCCCCTGAGTTCCATTCTTTACAATAAACCAGAGGACATCAGTAAAGTGCTCTCAGTTCTGTAGGCCACTCTAGCATATTATCAAGCCTGAGAAGGGAGTCAAGGGAAACTTGGGTTTTTAGTCCTCAAATGTGGGTGGACTGAGGTTTGAGACCAGCCTTTGAATTAGAGGAAGTCCTGCATGACTGAGCCCCTGGTCTGTGGGCTTTGCTCGAAATGCAGGTAGTATTGTTAGCAGCAAAACAGCACCAGAATGGTACTGGTGGTTGCATCTTGGTTCAGCATCCTTGGTACTTGAGTTCCAGCTAAGAAAGAATTCAGAGTTAAGACTCAAATAGAAGTAAAAGTTTATTTAGAAAGTCACAGAGGTAGAAGAAGTGAGTCGTGGAAGAAGTGAGCCAGCTGGGCTGCGTGGGCTCAGGAAACATGTTCCAGAGGCAGGAGAAGGGCCCTGGGAGCTTAGGAAAAAGAAAGGCAGAGACTGTGCCTGGGGGAAGCAGGGGGAAAAGGCACAGACATGACAGCTGTGCTGGGTCCTCTGTCCTGAGTGTTTTTATCTGTTTTCTAAAAGTGGGGATTTTAGGGGAGGATCCCAGTAGCGTATTCCTCAGCTCTCCAGGTGTGCCCTTTCAGGGTCATGGTCTCTACTGATTGGTCAGCGCCAGGGCAGGGGGTCGTTAGTCAGTGCAGCTGGCCCTGAGGTCAGCCATGGCATCGTCCTGCTGCCTGGCCTTGCTGCCTTTCTGGGCCTGAAGCTGAAGCACAGCTGAGGGAGGCCCAAACGTCATCTCCAGTTGGACCAAAACTCTGTCTCTGTGGTCCACAGACCGGAGGCTTTTGTCAGTAAGTCTTGACAGCTTAATGCTTGAGGGAGTAGTCCTGCCGTGGCTTGTCTGGGAGTGGAGTGAGGCTCTTCTCTGGCCCCTTTGTTTCTTCTCTAAGGGGGTCTACTAGGGGAGGAGAGGTCAGGGGAGGGTCCAGACTGCTTGACCAGTCTGGATGTGAAAGGTCAGGGGGTCCACACCACATGACTAGAGAGATGCTGGGGGAGGAAAGGTCTCCCTGGGGCTGAGGTCCCACCCTACAGTCATCTGCTGCTAGGTGCGGCCCAGTGACCTCCTGTACCTGGCCCGTCATTCTACTCTGCTCGTGCCTAACGCCTGCAAAGGTGAATGGGCACCCGGTTCGTGTTGGGGAGTTGGCTAGTGTGAGGAAACATGACTTTGTGAAAGCCAGAATCTTATGTGGACTCCTGATTCTTTTTTAGCTACTACATAGTCCTCCTCTTTGTTCCTCAAAAACAGCAGGCCAGCTTACTGCCTCGGGCCTTTACATTTGTATTCCATTGTCCTTGTCTCATTGGTGTGTGTGTATGAGTTCCATACACTTTTGTCACATGTGGGTTCATGTACCCACCACTGCAGTCCTGGTGATGAGAAGCTCCATCGCCCGGAGCCCTCCTGCCCCTGTCCCTGCTCCGTCTCCATCCACTACTCCAGCCCTCAGCTCTGCCAACCAATAGTCTGTGCTCCATTTCTGGAATTGTGTCATTTCAGAAATGTTATAGAAATGAAACCACACAGTGTGGAACCTTTTGGGATTAGCATTTTTCATTCAGCGTAGTTCTTGAAGACTCATCTAAGCTGTGCGTTTCAGTGAGTTCCATTTTAAAATCAGCTGAAGAACGTTTTATGGAATTTTTGGACTCTGAACATACTTTGTAAGAGCCAGTTTTTCTTTCATTAATGGATACTTTCAGTAATGAACAAGAGCATGTGTTTTAAAGTGCAATGACTTGGGACTAAGTCTCATTCCTACTTTGGAAAAATTATTTTAACCCTGCTAAGCCTTCATTTCCTTATATTAAGATGGGGATGTACTTATTCACTGGGTATTTAGAGAACGTGACGGCTACACAAGCACGAGACGGCACGCGTCCTGTTCTCAGCCCCGCGCCTGTCACATCAGTGTTCTGAAAGTGGACGTCTGAAAGAAAGCTAGGGTCACCACAGTGACGTTTCTCAGTCTGTGACTTCCCCGTTAGTTTTGGAAGAAATTGCTGTAGCATTCCAGCGACTTCTTGGATTTCATATGTGTTTAGGCAAAGGGAAAACTCATTCAATACCTTTCTTTTTGACCACTAAACAAAAATGTTTAGTTCTTCAGAATGGGTACATCTCATCCTTCTGTTGTTTTTTATTGAGTTGACCATAGTAAAAAGTAAGTGACTACTTTGTTATGTATCTTAATTAGCAAATCCTAGCTAATTTGAATGAACAAATTATCTTTTTATGTAATGGTACAGATTTGTCAGGTTCAAACATCATTTATTTATTTTAAATTTTATATATATATTTTTTTCTAGGTCATTGGAGTCCTGGATGATTGCTTGTGTGATATTGATAGCATCGATAATTTTAACACCTTCAAAATCTTCCCCAAAATAAAAAAATTGCAAGAGCGAGACTACTTCCGTTATTACAAGGTATAGTTATAATTTTTTATTCTGTTGATACCAAAGATTTTTATATACCTATCTACTGATGTGACTTTTATTACCATTTTGAAAATGCATTTTCAACTCTCCTTAGCACCGTATATATTGGGTTGGCCAAAAAGTCCATGTCGTTTTTTCCATAAGATAAAAAATGCATTTTTCATTATTACCAATAACTTGATTGATTTGGATATTTTGAGTATGTTGGTGCTCTCTCTCATGGTATAACGTTGATTGTTCTCAATTAATGTCTCAATTTGATCACTGTCAACTTCAACTGGTCTACCCAACCGTGGAGCATTGTCCAGTGAGAAATCTCCAGCATGAAACTTCACAAACCACTTTTGACACATTTGATCAGTCACAGCACCTTCTCCATACACTGCACAAATCGTTTTTTGCATTTTGGTTGTGTTTATACCTTTCTTGAAATAATAAAGTGTAATATGCCGGGAATGTCGCGTATTTTCTTCCATCTTCAATATTAAAATGCCTACACAAAAATTCACCAGTTTTGGTAAGTTTTTTTTAAATACACACTGATATGACAGCTGTCACAATACAGTCTAACTAGATTGTTTCCAATGAAGTTAAAGACAACTAAGTGCTACTAGAGCCACCTTAGGAAAAAAACAAATGAACTTTTTGGCCAACTCCATATGTCTTCTCTTGTAATCTAGTAAGCCTTATACTGAAAACCTGTTAGTCTCTCCCTCTCTTTCTCCCACCATTCTCTAAAATTAGTAAATGAAATCTTAAAAAAATATGTTAAAAAGAAAATATGTTAGTCTTATTGGAACACTTAGAATCTGAACCCTCTTCCTATGTTGGGGAAATTCTTCATCTTCACTTTGGATTGTGAGGCAGAGACTGTAGCCTCCACAGAAGCTGGAAGTGCTACAGACTGACTCGGTCAGCCAGCCTTGTAACCGAGGTTCTGCCATTCAGACACACCTGCCCAGGCTGTAAGCTGAGCTGACCACAGTGTCTTGTGCCCGCGCTGTTCCCTGTGTAAGGGACCCAGCACAGTAGATGTTCAGTGGTGGCTCCCCGGGAGGGCACCGACCCGGCTGAGGATGCAGGCCGAACGCCTCCCACAGCGGCACTGTAGGACCGGTTCTTAAACCCAACGGCAGTCTGCTCTCTGCAGAGTGACCAGCGACAGGGCAAAGGCAATTGCAGCAAGGCAGCGTGCAAAAGAACAGCAGTTTAAACTCAAGAGCAGTAGTTGAAGTGTAAGAACAGTAGGTTAGATTTAAGAAGAGTAGTTTAAAAGCTGCTCTCAGGCCTTGCCTGTGCTCTTGTTCTAAGTGTTCAGTTGGGTTTATAAGTTCTTTGATTTTTAGTGTACTTTAAAAATTGAGTGTGATTTTCTCTTTTGTCCTAATTCTGTACAGGCTATTTTAGTTCTTTAAATATTTCTGAGGATTAGAAAATCCAATATTTTGGTAGTTTTAAGTTGTGCAGAAAGATAACAAGTTAGAGAATTAAAAATTAATGCATTCTAGGGAATGCATCCTTTTTTTCCCCATCAGTACCAACAATATCCAAAGTAGGTGAATGTTTCTCCTCTGTACACAATTCCTTAGGAACGCAGATTCCACAGACATTCCCAAGAGTAACGGATGCCTAAGGAAACTGGTAATAGAGTGTCTATTGTTCTGGGCATTTTCCGTACAAATAAGGTAGTTCAGAATGGCTTCTTCTGATTCTCACCCTGAAACCATAAATCCATCGGCATTTGTAGCTGCTTTCCCCTATTTCCTTTCTACTGTTAGGTTTAACCATGTGGAGTTGTGACAGATGACAGCAGTTGACTGTCGCCAATGTCATATGGTTCAGTCCAGTGCAGCGGAGGAAGTGTCACCTCGACCGAAGGTCACCCCTTCACAGAACATCCAGACCTCATATCTGTGCTGTCTGTTATCGCCCTCGCTCATTCACTGCTCTCTGTTGGGGTCGTGTCTTCTCCTTCTGTGTCCCCACAGGCCTGGGAAGGGTAGGCACTCACATATTTGACTAAATAAATGAGTATCTCATTTAATATTTATACTGAGCACTGTTGGGTCAGTATTAGCTACGCTTTACAAATGAAGAAACAATGGTTCCGGTGTTCTAGGTGTGGAAGTTTCATTAAAACAAGGCATGGAGCAGCTCACAAAACTGAAAGACACACCAAAGCAGCGTACTTCGGAAAAGACAGAAATGAGAGCAGGAGCTACTGGCCATGCTCTCTGTGGTGCCGCCAGAATTTTGGGTCAAGTCCACCATTTCATATAAGAGATTCCTGGGAGAAAGGGTGTCAGTGGTCTAGGTAGGGTCATGTGATCCTTCGACCAAAAGAGGGAAAGACACTGGCTAACAGTCCTATTTGCACTAATACAAAGGGAGTAATTGTTTCTGAACAGGAAATTAGAGGGATGTTACAGAAGAAGGAAAAGTGAAAGTTGGACAGGCAAAAATTATACAACATGGTCCTTGGCTAGCCAACATACAATTTATCCTTATACATGAACTTTTAAAAATGTTCTTACCAACATAATGAAATTCCTTCCTGTGTAACCGGAATGTACTCATATCCTCTCCCCAAGCAGAAGAATGCAGTGATCTGGTTAATGTATTTAGCTCCAGGTCCAAGGAAATTTAACCAGTATTCTCTAAATATCATAGTGGTAGAAAAGGAAAGCTCAGAGAAGATGTGAATTTTAAACACATTGAGATATTTATGCTACAAGAAAATAATAGGCAGAAACAACAGTATACCTCTGTCAGCCGGTCACTTGGCTATTGTAGTGGCAGATATAATTCTGTCTTGCACTATCCATTCCATTTCTTTATTCACCCAATATTCATTGATTTAGCAGGCTCTGTTCTGGGTGCTGTGGCTCCAGTACTGAGAGAGACAAAGACTCTGCGACAAAGACCCATGGAGCTTTTGTTCTGATTAGGGAGACAATAAACTAGAAAACGATGAAATATAATTGTGTGTGGTTATAGGATAACTGCCATGGAGAAAAATAAAGCAGAGTAGGAGATGGAGCATAATGGCGTTGGGGGTTGTCAGTAGCCTTATTTAAGAGGTTGGTCAGGAAAGGAAGGTATTTAAGGCATTCGTGCTGTGCAGCTTGAGCAAAGAGCTTCCTGACATGGAAGGGCGTGCATGGCGGTCCCTGGGGAGAACGTGCAGGGAAAGGGGCTAGAGCTGCAGGAGGGAAGGGGTCGGTGTTGGAGGAATGAGACGACGCCTGGTACGACTGGAGGAAAGCGAGGGAGACGGAGCTGGAGAGGTGAATGGGGCCAGAGGAAAACGGAGCTGGAGAGGTGGATGGGGCCAGAGGAAAACGAGTAGGGGGCCTTTCGTGAGGCTGGCGAGGTTCCTTCTAGGTGTGAGGAAGAGCTACTGGAGAGAGCTGCACAAAGCAGGCTGACTGTAACGGTGCGAGCCAGGCGACACAGGAACCACCGAGGAGGCTGTTGCATCAGCCAGGTGACAGAGGAGGCATGGAGTCGGGCCCGGTAGTAGAGTTGGAAGAGGAGAAAAATGGTCAGCTTCATGTTGTGTATGAAAGGTAACACCAACGGGCTGTGGGGGCTGCACATAAGGTGTGAGGTTAGGAGTGATATCAAACACAATGCCCAAGTTTTCAGCATATTGCCGAAAACGTATCGCGTCCAAGTGGATTTTATTCCAAGAGAGCAAGGATGAGGCTTTTAGGTTTTCAACACATATTCCTGATTTTTAGAAAATTTAATAAATTAAGAATGATGGGTACTCCCTTAACACAATCATTCCAGCCCTCACATTAGCATTGCCAGCCTCTGACTTAACAGGGAGCTGCTGAAGGAATTCTCACTTAGGTCAGGAGCTAAGAAGAAGGTGCTGTGGGAGGCATTGGCCTGGATAACCAAACAAGAAAAAGTAAAACTGTCTCCACTTGCAAATGACGAAAGTAAACCTAGAAAAGTCAAAGGAAATAATAAAATGAACACAAACGATAAAAAATGTATAGCAGGCTATAAACTTAGTAAACGAAAATCAATATCTTCATAGTTATAAACAATAACACGTTAGAAAATATACTAGAGGAGAAATCCCCTTTTACACTGGCAATGAATAAAGATAAAATATACAGGAATAAATGTCTGAAGAAATGTGTAAAACCTGAGGCAGGAAGCATGCTCCAAAGCACTCCTGAAAGGCACAAAATAGTCTGACCAAGTGGACGGGTAGTCTTTGTAGTATAAAGATGTTAATTCTCCCCCGAGTTAATATATACATTTTAATGTGATCCTATTAAAAATATCAATAGTTTTTTTCAGGAGCTGGACAAGTTGCCACAGGTTAAGTCCCGTGGGAGGCCGATTCTGAGACAGCTGTTAGTGTGTGAGAGCTTCGTTAGGGACTGCCCTTGCATCCAAGTGAGGGGAGGACAAAGGAGGGAGGAAGTCAGGGTCGGGGCGGGAGAAGGAAAGCTGTGATGCTGCATCCACTGGTTGCCTCCCATATGTGCCTGGACTGGGGGTCATATGCTTTTGGACTGGGGATCAAACCTGCAACCCAGGAATATGCCCCAATTGGGAGTTGAACCGGTGACCTTTCAGTTAGGGGATGACGCTTCAACCAACTGAGCCATGCCAGCCAGGGCACGGGTCTGGGCCTTTCTGTCCCCACACTGGTCATTGGATGAAGGCCATCACAGGCAGGTGTTGGGGGGACTTGGGCAAAGTGGCTCTCTCCAGGCTGGCTGCCTGCAGCATTCCTGAAGGGTGTGACCTGAGCGGCGTGCTAGTGTCTCCCACAGCCCTCTCCTTGCGCTGAGTTCGTTATCTATTGCTGCATTAAAAACTAGCCTGAAATTTAGCAACTTAAAATAGCAGACTGAGAGGTGGTATTTGAAGAAGACCTAAAGGAGGTGAGAAGGCAAGCCATCTGCAGAGCTTTCAGGCAGCGGGAGCAGCAGGAGCAAAGGCCCTGAGGCCACGGGGTGCGTCCATGGTTGAGGAACCACCAGGATGCCGGTGAACGAGGGCAGAGAGCAGGGGAGCAGGCCCTGCAGGGCCTTCTCGGCCAGGGTAGGAACTTGGACTGTGACCTGACCTGATTTTTGGAGGTGGTGTATGAGGGGTGAGAGGAGGAAATGAGGATGATGCCAAGGTTGTAGCTCAAGGGACTGGAATAATGGCTGTTTACTGAGATGGCAAGGATTGCGGGAGGGAAGAGCACAGGTCTGATCACGCTAATAATTCGGCAGTGAGCAGCCTGTGGGAGAGCGGGACCAGGTGAAGGGAGAGAGCCACAGGCCATCAGGGAGGACCATAGAACAGCCTCTGTAGTGGCCTGGGGAGGAAGAGGAGCCCCCATGGGTGCCCAGCAGGAGGGCTGGTGTGGCTGGAGGCTCGTGGCAGGAGACATGAGGGGCCGGGGTGGGCAGGAGGCAGGGTGACAGAGGGCCTGGTGAGCTGGCTGCAGGCTTTGGGAAGCCACAGGAGAGTTCGGAGTGGGGATCGGTATCATCTGAATGATGTTTTAGAGAGGCGGTTATGGCTGCTGTGTGAGAATCGGAGGCGGTAGAAGCAGAGAGACTTGCAGTAGTCTGGGCAAGAGATGAGCGGGGCAGTGGAGGCGGTGAGGAGCAGACAGTGAGGGGCGAAAAGGGAGGAAACAAGAATTAAAAACCGTGCTCTTTGACTTGGGCAATCCCTCTGCAAGTCCTGTTGAATTGCCGTCTTCCCGTCATGGTTAGAACATGACAGTTCAAAGTCGTCACGGTGGTTAAAATGCCCTGTCTGATCTGTCCCTTGCCTGTCCCTCCCTCACTCCCTGCCACTCTGCCCCCCCCACCCCCACCAAAAGTCAGTGAATTGGCCATTTTCAGTTCTCAGAAGCCAAACACGTTTGTCCTTCCAGCATTCGTCTGTCCTGAAACATTACCTCCTCTGTGGCCTGCAGCTACCAGCCCCGGCGTTTCCCACCAGAAAGTCGAGATTTCCCTCACAATTTGTTATTAAAGAAACATATGAATATATACATTTTATACCCTCCAGCAGATGGTGAGGGTTTTGGGGGGAGGGGAGTGCTTTTTCTGCCCTTTCTTCCCCCAGAGCCCACCCAGCCCTGACACACCGTGGTGCTTCAACACGCTTGTTCAGTGATGGGGGCATGAGGGACCCTGAGAGACGTTGAGGCGTGGAGTCCAGAAATGCTTTCCACTTCTCCAGAGGAGCTGTGCACTTGGCTTTCTCCTTTTTTTGAAGTGTCAGAGGACTAACAGCATCACTTAATTTTAAAAATTGATATTACATCTGGGTGTCTGGGGAATAGCAGCCATTTAAATCCTGAACTACGCAGGTGCCTGGGGACAGGAAGCTTCTGCTCATTCGCCACCGTGTCCCCGGTACCCGGCACAGCGACACTGAAGAGAGCACTGCAGAACTGTGACACGGGTATACTCACGTTAATTCATTCTTTCTCTCAAGGTCAATCTGAAGCGACCGTGTCCTTTCTGGGCTGAGGACGGCCACTGCTCCATCAGAGACTGCCACGTGGAGCCTTGTCCAGAGGTAACTCACTGAAAACCAGAGGCCTGAGCCCGGACGGGTCCGCAACTGGCCGACTCTTACCCACGCTTCTGGAATCTGTGTCTTGTGTCATAGACAAAAAAAAAAAAAGAAGAAAAACCAACAGAAAGCACTACTGAACTTTAAATGTAAAATTCAGAGTGGGAATTAAGTGCTTAAAGTGGGGAAATTTCAGGCTTGGAATTAGGTCTCCAATTGGTCTTCTTACAGTGGGGAAAAAAAGGCTACATTTATTAGTAATGGAATGTTTACATTTTAGGTTTTGTTTTTTGACAGCTAGCATAGTTAATTATATTCTTTTTCACGAATAATTAGGTACTAGCTATATTTTTATATTACTTTTTGTTTTTCTTACCTAACCAGCTAGCCTAGTTTGTTGTCCTTAAAAATATGAAAAACCCATCTGAATAAATGTCCTTCCTAATGGGAAAATTTTCAAAAATATATTATTTTCATCTCCCTTTAAGAATATAGTTTGTTTTTTAAGTTTTTAGTTTGAAATCATTGAAGACCTAGAGAAAATTTGCAAGAATGGCACAAACAATTCCCATATACTTTTTTATCCAGATTCCCTAAATGTTAATCACATTCACTTTATTATTCTCTCTGTCTGTACATATTTAGTAACATATTCTGAACCACTTAGGTATAAGTTACCAACATGATCCTTCACCCCTAAAGATTTCAATGTATATGTCCTTGAAAACAAGATTAATATCTTACCTAAGCACAGCATAATTAACAAAATCAGGAAATTAGCGTTAATAGAATACTGATTTCTAATCTATAGACCTTAATCATATATCACCAACTGACTTAATAATGTGCTTTATAGGAAAAAAAGTTCCTGATCCTAAAGCACACATAGCATTTGGGCGCCGCGTCTCTGTAGCTTTCTTCTGACCTGGAACCGTCCCTCCGGAGCTCTCCTTCTTTCAGCGGCTTGGCTTTTCCCTCCCCCCTTCCCTCCTCTCTAGGACACCGGTTGTTTGGTAAAGTGCCCCTTATTTGGGGCTTTTCTGGTCTTTTCTAATTATTGGACCCAGGCCACGCACTTTCGGTGGGCGTGCCATAGACATGACGATGTGTCCTCCTCAATGTGTCGTGTTAGGAGCCATATGATGTCACCTTCATCACTGGGCTGAGGTGGCATTTGCCAGATTTCTTCACTGTCAAGTAGGAAGAGTCTTTGGCCTATGAAAATTTCCTACTTTTCATCATACGTTTACCATTATAGTTTTAGCATTCATCGATGATTCCTGCCTGAAATAGTTATTTATGTGGTGTTTGCCAAATAGTGATTTTCTCATTCCATTTCTTCCACACTTACTAGTTGGTATTGTACCATAAGCAAGAGATTTAAACCCCAGTGTATTGGCAGCCACTCACCGTTTCCTTGTCCCTCTCCCTGCTGGAGAGCACAGATCCACTTTCTGTCTCTAAGCTCATTATGGGTGTTTCATGTCGATAAAATCATACAATATGTGGCCCTTTGTGCCTGGCTTCTGTCGCTTAGTGTAACATTTTCAAGGTTCCTCCACTCTGTAGCGGGTACAGAACAACCCTCCTATTGGAGAATGACATTCCATTGTATGGATACACCCCGTTTTGTTTGTTCATCTGTTGATGGGCATTTGGGTTGTTCCCACTGTTTGGCTACTGGGGATAATGCTGCTGTTATCGTTTAGGTACAAGTTTTTGTGTGGGCACATATTTTCAGTTCTCTTGAGTGTACACCTTGGAGCAAAATTGCTGGATGGTATTCTATCTTTAACTGTTTGAGGAACTGCCAGAGTGTCTCCAGTGTGGCTGCACCATTTTACATTCCCACCAGCAATGTACGATAGTTCCAGTTTCTGTACACACTTGTCAGCCGTGGTTATCATCTGTCTTTTTTATCTTGCCATCTTGTGGATGGTATCTCATTTGGTTTTGATTTGCATTTCCCTGATGATCAGTAATGTTAAGCATCTTTTCAGATACTTACTGGCCATTTGTTTATTTTCTTTGGAGAAATGTCTCTTAAACCTTTGCTCATTTTTAAATTGAGTTACCTTTTCATTACTGAATTGCAAGAGTTACTTGGCTGTGTATAGAATGTATTTCTAAATTGTTTTACATTAAAATATTTATTGCCTATGGTGGATTATCCTCTTTAATCTTAAGTTTCTATTAAGAATAAATGAAAATGTGTATTTATATATGAATCCTGGACACAAGAAATATAACATTTATATGCATTGAAAAATTCCTGTCTATTCCCTTTCTAATCCCATTCCTTTCCTTTTTTCCCCAGAGATAAAATTGGTCCCTTTTTGTTGGTTGCTTTAAGTGATGGGACAGTATTTGTATTTCTCTGTCTGTGGGGGGAAATTTAGTGGGCATTTCCTATTGAACTCAAACTTGTCATGATACAGAGTGAAATTTTGCACTCTACATTGGAAGTCTAATTGTGACAGTCGCTTCATTTTGTAATTCTCAGAATGCTACATATTGCTTGCATTAGTGGCAACAGACAGGGTTGCTTCGTGCTTGGTTTTAGTTATTAACTTTATATTTCTAATTGCTTTTCATTCTTTTTTGTGATTTCTGTATTATTATATGGTGCCTACCCCCATATTTCCAGATGGCTTGTGTTAAGATTTGTTTCAGGAAAATTACTGCATTCAGCATCGAACCTTTTAAAAAGCTGCTGAAGATTTTGATTTTATCATACCATAGTACCATACAGTGGTCAGAGGGTACCTTTGGCTAGTATTTATATTCCCTGTTTAAGTTCAGGGTCTTAAACTGTGATGCTGGATTTGACCTGAGTTTCGTAGCTTTCTCTCTCCTGCCCTCTGTTGGAGGCACTGGTAGGAAACACTGAAACGGTAAAATGCCAGCAGCAAGTAACATTTTTGTCACGTATGTGGTCTTTTTTATTGATTAGGGGAAAATCTTTTATCATAACAATCATTATTATTTATATTCTTCAGCCTGACAGTAAAATATTAATTCTGAATATTTGGTTAAAATTTATGAAACATGAAAAATTCTTATCATGTTAATTTTCTATTAATTTGCTATTAACTTGATAACTTATAAATTCCAACATCAAAAATCAGTCCCCTGGGTTGATCAGAGGATCAACCTGTGATTGTCTGCTTTCAGATATGGTTTTTGTTAAAAGTCTGTTTGATAAACCAAGTGTAATGATTCATAGATTTAAGTCTAAAACAAATTATTGACTTTCGAGGGAAGAAAGTTGAACCTACATGCCGTTCTTCTACAGTAGACCCTAGGTCAATCATAAGGGCCACAGAACTTACTCTTGCTGCCTACATTAATCCAAAATTGCCTAAGCTTTAAATGTCAATTTAGAGCAGAAATTAAAAGTGAATTGAGCATAACATATTTCAAATAATCTTGAAGTTCTTAAAGCTTCTGTTTCTGTGGTAAGGAAGTTTATGGAAAAAGTGATTTAGTCACTTTATAAACCTAAAATTATATAAACTATTAAATACTACATTGGGAGCTTAAATTAGAGCTGATTTTGATGCTGTGATTTTGTGTATGTCATTCAGTTTTCTGTCCTGTGATTTACAGGTCTAAATTGGTATAACTCTTTACCTTTTACCTCAAAGAGGTAGTATGATTACAGAATTTGAATGAATGTACATGTTTTCCTCTTGGAATAAAAAGCTTTTGTATTAGAACAGTAGCATTCTGCTTTGTGTAGAAGTCTCAAAAAATGAAGATGGCTTAAAATTTTTTGTTGTTGTTCTTTTAAGAGTAAAATTCCTGTCGGAATTAAAGCTGGGAGTGCTAATAAGGTGAGTCACTTTTCTTCCTTGAGTATTTCTGCTTTGTGTGGTGAAGCTTACCATTTACTGCTGCCGGGAGTTGCAGAAGGGAGCAGTAATATGGTTGATTGGAATGGCCACATTTTATCTGGAACTCCCTAACTCCTAATTTTTGCAGCAAGCATGGACATTGTATATTTTTACAATTAGAATTACATAGCTTCAGTTCTGTTTTTGGAATTCTAAAAGAACTACAAAGTGTTACTACAAAGTCAGATGGCCTCCCCAACAGGTGTTTCATCGTGTGCATATTTTTAGTCTTCTGTTTCAAGTAGTCAGTCTGTCATATTCAGGATTGTGTTGTACAGGGTAAATAATTATCAAGATATTTGAGCCTACTACTTTTAAGTGGAATTAAACTATTTGTTTAACTAAAGATGACCCCTTTCCTCTTCTGAATATGCTGTAATTTACTGTGTCATTCCCGTGTTTTTAGATCATAGTACACATGTAGTTTTCGCTATCACACATACATGTGAAGGTCCTCATACCCTCCCTCTCTGCTTCCATATGTGAGGCATCAGCATTTCCCCACTACAGTGATCCCTCACCTATTGCGGGAGTTATGTTCCAGAGACTCCCGCGATAGGCCAAAATCCGCAAAGTAGCAGCGTTATATTTATTCTATTATTTACATATATTTTAAGGCTTTATAAACCCTTCCCACACTCCTATAAACCTTTCCCACACCCTTATAAACACTTCATATGCTCTTAAACACTTTCTACACTCTTAAACCTACGTAATTTTAACAACATATACAATTCTGTATGGGTACTTACCAGTGAAGTACAGTTGTCTCTCACTATATCGCGGTTCACTTACTGTTTTAAAAAACCCGCGATAAGCGAACCACGATATAGCGAGGGACGGCTGCATTGCTGTCTCCCCGGGTGTCCCTCGTTCGCATTCGCTCCCATTCATTTTGTTCCTGTTTCAGGTCTCAAGTAAGCACATAAACCGTCTAAAGACAGTTGCAGTCCCTTCTGGACTCCTTCCCAGCCCCATTCTGTGTCCTCCCTCTCCAAAGTGAAACATTTTTCTAAAGTCGATGTGTATGCTGTGATATGCTTCCTATTTTTATATGTTATTGGATAAGCATCCATAGTATATATAGATCTTTTCTGTGAAATTTTTAAAAATTTAAATACTATAGTTTTGTATGTATTCTGGTTAAAACATTTTTTCAGTGTGTATTTTTACTGCATAATATGCTTTTGAGGTTTTGTCTGTGTTGATATATGTCGATATAGTTAATTCTGACAGTTGTGTAGTATTCGATTGTGTGACTGACTATACCATGTCCCGTATCGGTGGGCACTCAGCTGTCTTTGGTGTTGCTCTCCCAAGCAGTGAGGGCCTAGCATCTTTGTCTTCTGTCTCACTGTGCACACCTATAAGTTCCTCTGGGTGCAGAAGTGGAAATAAGATTGCCGGGCTATGGGGTATGCCTACCTCTGCCTCACAAGCTGCTACCAGAGAGCTTTCAAAAGTGGTCATACATCATTTTGTTTCTGTTTTTAAGTGTTGCTCTGGATTTGGTTTCCATAGTGGGGCTGCTGGTTCAAGAGTTTATGCATTTTTACAGCTCTTGATAGATGTTGTGAAATGATATTCCCAAGAAGGTTGAGTTTACATCATCATCAACATGCTGATTATGTTTTTAATCATAATCTGCTTATTTATTAGGTAGAAATCTGTGATTCACTTCATTTATATTTCTTATATTTGTTAATAACGGGATGTGTCTATATTCCGTGTATATTATCACTGACAGACTGCCAGTCCTGCCAGTTGAGCCTGAAATAAAAAGGAAGGTAGTGACTACT
Organism: Tonatia bakeri; assembly: GCA_004024845.1. NCBI lineage: Eukaryota > Metazoa > Chordata > Mammalia > Chiroptera > Phyllostomidae > Tonatia > Tonatia bakeri. The sequence goes on from PVIA01004097.1 coordinate 70,211, forward strand.
ACTCAGACTTGTTTGTTGTGAACTTCCTTTCAGTACTTGAAAGTGGCCAACAGCACCAGGGAACTGGAAGACTGTGAGCAAGCTAATAAGCTGGGGGCAATTAACAGCACATTAAGGTAAGTTTTGTTTTAGTAATATTTTAAAAATTCTGTTGTGTATATTGGAAATCCCCCTGTTTTTATTGCAATTTGAAAACATTAAAGTTTCAACTAATTTTTCAGAGGAAGAAGCTGTTCTTTATCCTGCATTCCATGAGAGCTGTGCTTCCTCTTGTTGGCTGATTTGTTCTTAAATTTCTAAATCATCAACAGTGCCTCTATTAAAAAGTAAAAATGCAGCTCAGCTTTTGCAGGGTGCATGGGTCTGTTATTTCTGATTATTATGGGAAAAAGAACTTGAATCTTTAAGTCTTTTATAAATAGTCATTCAATTTATCTGTTACATTTTGAATAAAAGTTACTGTTAACATAACAGTTCACATGCAGTTTTCACTATTGCACATACTTGGGAAGATCCTAATACCCTCCTTATCTGAGTTTTCCTTATATGCTCTAAGGATAAACCTGCCTTTGAAGGCCAACATTAATAATTTGTAAATGGTCTCAGATTATGCAGTATAAAGTGACTGAACATATCAGTGAGTGGGGAATGGAATACTACAGAAATTCTTTTTCATTTCCTTGTTTGTTTAGATTTGTATTTCTGTACTATAAATGTTATAAACTTAATGAAGTTAGCAGTTTTATTTATCTTATTTATTGAAAAAAATTTTAATTTAGAAAAAGAGAAAAGATAATAAATACCCATATATTCTCCATTCCAAATGAATAAATGTTAACATTTTCTACCTCTTGCAATATTTTTTTTAAGAAAAGAGGAATATCAAAGATAAAATTTAAATGCCCCACGTTCTATTCCTCAGTCCTGTTCTCTCCTCTTTTCCCAGAGGTCACGACTGTCGTGAATGTAGTGTGCGTCCAGGCCGTGTTTTTGTCTTTGTTACGCACGGGTATATCTTTGTGCACATGGTTTTACTCTTCCTCTGTGTGAATGATGTAATACTGTATGTAACATTCTGCAGCTTTCTTTTTGCACTGCACATTTGCTTTCTAGATCTGTCCACGTTAAAACAGATTTGTCTCATTCTTTTAACCGATGAATAGTTTTCCTGTTATAAATATACTACATTTTACTTATCTGTTCCTCTACTGATGGAGGTTTAGTTTGTCTCAAATGTTTTGCTTCTACAAACTGTGCTACCTTGAACATCCGTGATAACGTTGGTTGATGTACACTAAAAGGACAATGTCAGTGGAAGTTAATATCTGTGTTTTTCATATACCCATAACTTGTTTTCATCATTCCCTCATGTGACCATTAAGTGAATTTGTGATGCCATGTAATTAATAAAGAAGTGACCATGGGTTATCTATTTTTAATGACACTAGAATACACTGTTAAAATTTGCAACTCCAGATTCAATCATTTTCTTCTTTGTTCCTCCTTCCCGTAGTAATCAAAGCAGAGAAGCCTTCATCGACTGGGCGAGATACGATGACTCACAGGATCACTTCTGTGAGCTTGATGGTAATGAAAGAAACGATCATAATTAAATTATTTCTACTTTCACCCTTTTATAAGACACTGAAATCAATTAAAATATCAGCAGAGCTTTAAACACCGCGTGTCGCCCCGTGCTGATGCCTTAAGTATATTACTTCCAATCTTTACAGCTGCCTCGTGCGTGTGTATTATTTCATGTCTGAGGAAACTGAGTCTCAGAAAGACTAAGTAACTTGCCCGGTGTCACCCAGGAGCAGGAGGCGGAGGCAGGATTTGCCCCCAGGTCTGACTGAATCCAAAGCCTGTATTCTTTCCATTGTAAAGTCCATCTCCTGTAGCCTTCTAGTCAGGCCGCTCAGCTACAGATCTGTGCACATTATTATAGACGTGTCCACACCTTCCAGTGTTGGGGGAGACGGACTTACTTCCCCACAGCCCTCTTCCCAAGAGTCCCCAGGCATGGTACAAAGGCAGGGTGCTGCTCAGCAGTCATGACCTCTCTTCTTAACCGAAGGTGACTCAGAATTTTTTTTATCTATAGGAGAATAGTCCCAAGAATTGTGTTAAGTAGGCTTAAATTAGTCATTGGGCTTCTGTCTTTACCTTTACACCTTTACCTCAGCATTGTTATATTTTTGGTGGTGAAAAAGAATTTGGAGTTCAGGCACGCATAGCTGGTACAGACAGCAGTTGTGCTCCTGAATTCCAGAGCATCTGGAGTGGTGTCATACTGCATTCTCAAGGCTTCTAAAGACCCGTGTGCAATTGCGCTGCCAACCCGGGCTGCAGCGGGACAGTTTATAGTGAGTTGCTGCAGTAGTCGTCCGGGGAGGGAAGAAGGCACTGAGGGATGCAGTGTCATTACCACGGTTTACAAGGTTCCGCAAGGAAATTTGTAAGAAATCAGCAGAGTTTCTTTGGATTATCTGCATATAATTATGCGCAATCAATAAAATATCCCTGTAATGATATTTAGAATTGGCAAAGCAAGCCATTGTGTCTGGGTCAGGTACACACACCACTGCTTACTCTTTCTTTGCCCTTTGGTTCTCGTTCTGATTATATTCAAGTGTTTAACACATATAGTCACTTTTCATTTTACCTGTTCTTTGATTAAAATGAAAACATTTTAATAGTGCTTATTTAATAGGTTTTCAAATAAAATAATATTATGGCCAATGCATATTCTCCTTATAGTAAATGTGAATATATATTTCTCTTATATATATTTGATAAAAATACTACTCAGGGATCAGCTGCTATGATTAAGTGATGTGTTCATTACCTGTCATCAATATAAATAGTGTTAACTAATTTTTTTTTAAAGATTTTATTTATTTATTTTTAGAAAGGGAAGGGAGGGAGAAAGAGTGAGAAACATCAATGTGCGGTTGCTGGGGGACATGGCCTGCAACCCAGGCATGTGCCCTGACTGGGAATCAAACCTGCGATGCTTTGGTTCGCAGCCCGCGCTCAATCCACTGAGCTACGCCAGCCAGGGCAGTGTTAACTAATTTTTTAATATTAGCTTCTTATATAATAATTAGTAACTTTTATATTTTGTGTAGTTCCTAAACACAGAAGCCCACTACTAACTGGATTACCACTCTTCCTCTGAGTGGTAGTGTTTGTCGCCGTGAGGTAGACCTACAATTTTAAAAGATACTCTCAGAGCGGTGCAGAGTCATTCCGTGTTGTCTCAGTTCTCTGAAGTCATTGGATTAAAGCAGAAATCTCAAGAACTCACCCCCGTTTGTTGGAGCATACCCAAACAGCCCTGCACTCTGCTGTTTTGTTGATATGTTGTTGTCCGAAAGGAAGCTGATCCCCACAGATCAAGTAGTAGGTTTTTAAATAATTTAGCAGTTTTAGGTACACTGCTGCCCCTACCCCTCTCCATTTTTCTGTTGTTATTGTCTGTATGCATGGCTTGCTCCTTCCTTTGCTTCAGGTTTCCGCTCGAATGTCACCCCACCAAAGCCTGCTGCCACTCCCTGTACAAAATAGCAACCACTGCCACTTTGCAGCACGGCCTGCTCACCCAGAGAACTACCTAGGAGTGCCGGGCACATACCTATTTATCTGTCCGCGTCTTTCTGCTCCAGCCCGACTGGGTGCCAAGCGAGGGCAGGGGCCCAGCCTCTTGGGCTCACTACTGTATGCCCCGTGCCTAGGACAGTGGCAGGACATTTGCTGAATTAAGTAGTTGGCTCATAGATAACCTACAGAGTGTGATAGATTTTTTACTTTTATATGTTTCCTTAAAACATGTTTATTAATAAATTAGCAATATTGTTTAACACAGTAGTTTTTAAATCAGGCTGTGCGTCAAAACTACGCGGGCGCTTCACACACTATAGGCTCTCCACACACTATAGGCTCTCCTGAGCCAATCGTGTTGCGGCAGGGGTGGGCCTGGCCATGGGGGGTTGTAGGCTCAGCCCTGAGTCTATATCCCACCATCTCTGATCTTTGTCCGGAAGTGGAACGCCTGCTCACTGCGCTGGCCAACGCTGCCACTGTTTTCAAAGAGATTTGGTTTAGGAGGCGGGAAGGAGTGCGTAGCATCCTGGAAAATGTAGCATGGCCTCATGATGCTGACATTAAATTAGGACAATGAGAAGAACATCCAGCTGGGGAAGAAGGTGTACCTGAGAGGGAGGAGAAACATAGTTCAAGTCGCTGAATTCCCAGAATTGTGTGTTTTGATTCAGTGGGAGTTCTCTGAGTGTTGAGCAGTGGTGATTAGCATGGCAGATAGGACAGCGTTGCCGAGGGAGACGGAAGAGAGAACCCTTCGGGAGGAGGGCGTAGTCGGGATCCAAAGAGAACTGGTGGAATGACTGATGCAGCTGAACTAATGGGAAGAAGTTCAAGTTTAGGAACAAATGAGCTACAGTCATGTCCCAGGCGGCCCAGGGCTAAGGATGGGCACCAGCACTGGTGTATTCACGGGGCTTCCTCCCACACCCAGTCCTCCCTCCGAGTATGGTGAGGTCCTGTCAGCATAGGCAGGGGTCAACAAACTTCTCTTCTGTAAATGGACAGATAGTGAGTGCGTTAGGCTTGGGGACCATATGGCCCATGTCGCAGCTATTCCCCTCGGCCATGACCCTGTGAAAGCAGCCCTGAGCAGATGGCATGATTTATCCTCCCATAGAACCTTTACAAACCTGCACCGCAGATCAGACTTGCTCCATGGGCCGTGGTTTGCTGGCCTCTCCCACCGGCTAACAAAACCCATTTTCTTCATGGTTTGAAAAAGTACTAAAAATTATTTGACAAGTTTTTATTGAAGTAAGGGAATACAGGTTAAGAACATTGAGAAAGTAAGTTTTACTTAAGAAGGTAATTAAAATAGATGTAATTGATTGTGCTCTTGTGATCCTCTGCTCTTTTAAAATATATTTTTAAAAGTATAAATCTTTATACTTTAGTATCTGAATCTGGTGGTTCAGTTGCTTTTGTTGGACAAAGAGGCTGATACCAGGCCAGTCTGCTCGTTCACAGATGACCCTACAAAGGTGCGGGCTTACATGCACACACACATTCCTCATGCGTGTGTGCCTGCACACTTCTGTCAGTAAGGGTCTGTGCGTGTTAAATAATATTTGTAGAGCTTATGTACATGATTGAATTAATTTTGCAAGTGAATTTACACAAGAACAGCTCAAAGAAATTAAAAATGTATAACAAAAGCTAGTAAATTGTAAAACTTTTGTTGGAATGTTACCATATATAAAAGCCATACTTTTATTATTAACTTTTTAATTTGAATCTTTGTTTTTAAATTAAGGCTTAAAAAGTTATATTATTGGTTTTAAGTCTTGAGTCAGTTTATGACCTTAGGCAGTTTCTGTTCATCCATCTGTAAATTAACAGTTTTCAGTGCCTTGTAAAGTGGAACATCTGTACAGTCTGGAAATAGAGCCAATATTTTCCAAAATCAGGGCTCTGTTGACTCTGAGTTTGACACAGCTCACTGGGGAATGAATAGTTGTAATTATCTTTGTGCTCTTCCTGTATCGAGTAAGTGCCAGGTAGTTCTTGGAAAGTACAGGTCGGGGTGCTATTTCCCCTGTGGTTGTGGGCAATCTCAGTCTGTGGTCACTGAGTGGCCAGTGCATGTTGACTGACAGGAAGGTACTCTTATCAGGTAATGAAAAGAAGAGGGATCATATTTTAATGACCATATTTGACCACTGTTTTAATCGTGGTGTCTGCATACTATTGATTTAATGTCGTGAGTCCGGGAAGTAGGAAGCACATAGGTGAAGGAACACATCACTGCCTACACATGTAGCACTTCAGCTTATATGCGTTGTGAGCATACATTTGTGAGCCTAGTCGTTATAATTTCTCCATAGGCATGAAGCGTGTGTTTCCCTGCCTGCCTAGATCGGAGCCTCGATAATAAGGACCACTTTTCTTTATCTTTCATGTCCCTCAGTGATCTCTATTGAAATGTTGTCCACAAAGTGGAGATCTAGTAAATGCTCATTTAGGTTTTGACACAAAGGAAATGGTTATTTAATTTTAAGTGTCTTAACAAGCCCTTGAAATTGTGCCTACTATATTGATTTGAGAAGAGAAAAAAGCACTTCAGTATGTTAACACTGGTAAAAATAAATTAATGATGTTTTTAAAAACTGGACCATTGTGTAAGTCTAGGAATGATCGAATTTGAATCACAAAATTACTGAACCATTTACTTCATAAGTCCAAGGTAGAGTCACAGGATCTCTATTTTCAATACAATACATGCTAACAAATAAATGTTTCCACACTTGTGCTTCGGTAGGTGTACACATGGGGAAGAAATCAAATAAAATATTAGAACAGGTGGTGATTCTGCTAGGTCTTCTCAGTCCTGGTGGTCGAAGTGAAGACACAGTGAGCGCCTCCAACAGGGTGGGGCCCTGCCTGTCTGCAGAGCACGACTGTCCAGAGGAGAGGGAGGGGCAATTTTCCTCTTTTAAGTCCTGGTGACAGTGAATCTTGAATCCTGGGTCCAGTACAGTCACAAGTGCGCTCACCGCTCTGCCGATCAAGTGGGAGATTGCTTGGGAAGTGTAGCATTTCTCTAACCTTCTGGTAGTCCTTTTTGCTTCGTGGTGCTAAAGTTGAGACAAATTGTGAAACAGAGATGGTTTATGAATTGTCTCTTATTTAGATGAGAGGTCTCCAGCTGCCCAGTACGTAGACCTGCTGCTGAACCCAGAGCGCTACACCGGCTACAAAGGGCCGTCTGCATGGCGAGTGTGGAACAGCATCTATGAAGAAAACTGTTTCAAGTAACTAGCAGGGGTGGGGAAGGAAGGAGCATGCTTGTGTCTGTTGGGGAAAATTACAGAACAATCTCAGTTTGTTTCATGTTTGAGTTTTGAGTTGTTCTTTTTTTTCAGGCCTCGATCAGTTTATCGTCCTTTAAATCCCCTGGCACCCAGCCGAGGTGGGTTTTTTTAATACATTTTTATGCTTTTAGAGATTGTTTACAAAATGTTTTTATCATAACTAAACTTAATTTAAGAAACATTTGAGCTGTTTTATATGTCGTTTAATTCGAATGTTCAAAAGTATATTAAATGCTCTTAGTTAAGTCTCAAGATTACCACGTGTTTTTATTGAGCATCTGAGATACGCCAGGCCCTGAACTGGGAGCTTTATGTAAAACTAGTTCTACCCTGTGGCCAATCCGTGTATCAGCAGTCTCCCAGGGAGCTCACAGAAACCTGGACACGCAGGCCCTATCCCGTGCCAGCTGAGCCCGAATTTCTACGTTAGACCCCGGCGTTGGTATTCTTTGACTCTCCAGGTGACTCCAGTATGCAGCCAAATTCGAGAACCAAGGGCTGATGCATGCTTCGCAAACTTAGTGCGTGCCAGTCACCCAGGAAGCTTGTCAAATGCAGGTTCTGATTCTCTAGGTCTCGGGCAAGGCCCCCGTTTCGGGACGTTAGGTTGCCTGCAACCTGCACGATCTGAGAAGGCAGCCACTTGCCACTGCCGGCTACTGAGCACATGAAATTAAATTTTCCAGTTTACTTAATTTTAGTTTATTTAAACTTGAACACAGAAGCAATGTAAGACATATATGCCATTAAACAGAACTCGATTGTTTTGGTAGGGCTGCTTAAACTCCTGTGTTGTAGGGCACGTGTACTGCCTGCTTTTTGCAGTGTGGTATTAGAAAATATTTTATTAGAAATTTTTACTAGGAAAACTTGGAAACTACTTGTGTGGCTGGCATGTATTTCTATGGGACAGCATAGCTGTAGACAGTTGGGGGTTACTCAGTATAAAACTGGGGGTACATCCTCAAGCGGAGCCAACCCTGGGCAGCCCTGTAACTGCTGTGCCCTTCCAGTGTTTTCTGTGGACCAGGGTGGTAAGAACTTGAGTTTCCTGGTCCGGGTTTGGGTCTTCAGGCATTTCTGAGAGCCAAGGAGGCGCAGGAAGGCTGAGCGAGTGGACTGCTCCTGGATGCTCCCCGCATCACAGTGTGACGGCACTCGTCCCCAGTTCTTCCTCACGCTGCCTGCAGAGGGCGCTCCGTCACGGGGGAGGCACGCACGGCTTCTCGCCCTCTGCCTCTTCTACTTCAGAACTTTTCTGTTTTCAACTTAAATGAGTTTTACAAAACGTGAGATTTACAAAACGTAGAACAATGCAAAAATGCAAAAGTTACATACACTGAAAAGGGAACACTCCCCCAACCCCACCCTGCCTCCACATTCTGTTCCACAGGACAGCTTGGAACGCTCTTGGGCAGTTTTCCTATGATCACTTGCTTTTTTGGGGGATTGGAACTATTTCTTCAACTGAGGTATAGGTGACGTATAACTATGTTAGTTTCAGGTACACAGCACGACGGCTGCTGTGACGCGATCACTACGGCGAGTCTAGTCAACATCCAGCACCACACAGTCAGAAACCTGTGTTTCTTGAGATGAGGACTTTTTTTTTATTTTTAAAGATTTTGTTTATTTATTTTTAGAGAGGGAAGGGAGGGAGAAAGAGAGAGAGAGAAACATCAATGTGCAGTTGCTGGGGGCCATGGCCTGCAACCCAGGCATGTGCCCTGACTGGGAATCGAACCTGCGATGCTTTGGTTTGCAGCCCGCGCTCAATCCACTGAACTACGCCAGCCAGGGCGCAATGAGGACTTTTAACATCTACTCTCTTAGCAACTTTCCAAGGTGTAGCACAGTCTTATTACCTGTAGTCACCTTGCTGTACATAATGTGCCTGGGACGTAGTTATTTTATAACTGAAGTTTGTGCCTTTTGACCCTCTTCACCCATTTCACCCACCCCCACCCCCACCTTTGGCAACCATCCATCTGTTCTTTGAGAGTTTGGGTTTTGGTTTTCTTTTGTTTTTAGATTCTGCACATAATCTGAAACCATGGTATATTTGTCTTTCTCTGCCTGACTTATTTCACTTAGTATAATACCCTCAGGGTTTGTCCGTGCTGTCACAAATGAAGGAGGGAGAGGAGGCTAGGTAAGGGAGAAGGCAGGCTCCCTGGAGTAAGGAAGTGGCCCTGGCGGAGCTGTTTGTGCACAGCGCTGTCTCCATGGGAACTGCTGACTGTTGACCACAGCTCTCCCATTGTGAACTCTTCCTGAGCCACAACTGCTAGGCTTCTACAGCTGGCTTTCCAACAGCTTGTGAACGACAGAACCGAGAGGCAGTGGGGTTTCACTGATTACAGTTTGGGAAGAACTTTTGTCAAGGCGTGTGTGGGCCTGGGGGCAGTAATTGAAAGGACAGAGCATCCCAGCGGGGAAAGGATGGTGTCCGAGAGAGCGTATTCTGCACGTGATGATGAATGACATGGGTGACCTCCTGTATATTCGTTAGTCAGTGGTTGACACCAGTGGTCTTCGTGATTATTTGTAGTCACTTTCTGATATTATTTACTGTGTGGAAAGTGAAAGTCTTATACTTTTGGGGCTGTACCCTTACTAAGAAGTCTCACTTGCGGGGCGACTGCACGCAGCCAGGGTTGCCGGTGTAAGTAGCAGGTGAGCACACAGCAAGTTTTAACGCCAAGTTAAAATTAACAGGATTGGAAGCTGAACTGTGTAAGACATTCTCTAAAATCTCCTCTATTGTTTTCTCTTTCAGGAGAAGATGATGGTGAGTTGGACTCTTGTGTTTTTGTTTCAAGTAGAGGAAATGGGTTTTTTTCCTTTTTTTTAAAGAATTTATTTATTTATTTTAGAGAAGGAAGGGAGGGAGAAAGAGAGAGAGAGAGAGAAACATCAATGTGTGGTTGCTGGGGGCCGTGGCCTGCAACCCAGGCATGTGCCCTGACTTGGAATTGAACCTGCGATGCTTTGGTTCGCAGCCCGTGCTCAATTCACTGAGCTACGCCAGCCAGGTAGAGGAAATGTTTTTAATGGTCAAAGTTTGGTTTTTCCCCTGATTCAAAAGAAAGTGTTTATCTTTTTTTTTTTTTAGAAAAAACCTACCAATAAATAGTGACAAAAATTGAATAGTTTTAGTAATAGAAAGTTACCCTATGTTAAAAAATATAGAGATCATTTTCCTTTAATGTTTAGAATGGGAACCATGATCACATGCCAACCTCTCCATTTTCTGGTTGTTATAATCTACTTAGATATGCTCTGAAGGAACAGAAATTAGGATAGTCTAACCAAATAATATGTCTTGTGACTTACTTATTTTCTTATTGACTTTGAAATTTACAGCTTCAGTTATTATAATATTTACTCTGATGAATAATACTAATTTATTAGCTGTGGATTACTCAAGATTACTAAATGACTATTGGTCATAAGATGCCTCCAAATTGCCTAAATACTTATTTCAAATGAATAATTATTTTAAATCTATGTTCAAGGGCGTGTTGTTCATAGTGATGTTGTGCAGGATAGAAAGATGTATAAAAAGTGATGCCTTCCCTCTAGGAACTGACAATATATAGCAAGAAGGATGAGCTCTATAAACAATGATAAAGAAGTACTAAGGTTGCAGGTTCGATCCCCAGTCAGGGCACATACAAGAATCAACAATGAATGCATAAATAAGTGAAACAACAAATCAATGCTCCTCTCTCTCCCTTTCCCTCTGCCCTTCCCCCCCAAAAAAGTCAGTAAATTTTTTTGAAAAGAAGTACTACACATACATAGTGCAAATAATCCATAATATAGCTCTGTAGAGGTGGCAAATCGTATTTCACTGGAGTGACCTGGGAAAGCTGAGGTCCTAGAAGTGGATAGGATGTGCTATTTGGAGAAAAAGCATGGACCTAGGAGCTGAGAAGGGCAAAATCAAGCATGTTTGGGCAGACACCCTGTGAGCACTAGGAAAGACTTTATGTAGGGGTAAATTAGACAGATGAGTAGGGGCCAGATTATCGAGAATCTCAGGAGCTAATAGGAATGTTAGCTTTTAGGGTTTTTGAATAAAAAAGGGAGATGATGATGAACGATCCTTAGTAAACGGCTGCTGAATGAATGACTCCATAGGAAGATGCTGGAGTTTCGCAGTGGACTCTCAGGAGGCACAGTGATTGCCCCTCATCTAATTTACCCCTGGATTCCTATTCAGCTCCTCTGCGTGCTGGGTTTTCTTACCATGCTTTGCTTTTCTCAGTTAAAATCAAACAAAATAAGGGTCAGTAACCTAGGACGTGCATTAACTCTTTTCATCTTACTAACTGTCACCTCGTTTCTCAGAGCGACAGTGTTGGTCCAGAAACCGTTCTCTTAGCGCCAGTGCTCAGGTCAGCCAGGGCCCTCCGTGTTCTAGTCGTGAGCTTTGCTGAGTAATCATCTTAAAACAAAGGGATTTAAAAATTGCCCTTTGAAAGTTAGTAGTCTTAGATAATTGAGGAAATAAATATACCTAGCTTTATTGGATCAGAAGAAAATGGAATAACAATTAGGTCTTTGTATTAATTATAATTCACTGGGGTTTTTTCTGAAATTTTAAGAGTGCTATAGTTATCATCAAAAGCAAATTTAAGATTATTAAACTCTCCCACATACTTATGGATTTTAAGCCATCTAGTGAATAAGATTTATATAATATTTTGACTAAAGTATTTTCTCAAAAATTTTCCTAGTCAAAATATCATTTATAAGAACATTCTTCTAATATTTCAGTTACTTTTGGGCTTTATTTTCACATGAAACGATGGACATTTCTAGAGATATTCCTTAATCTGTTGTAAAAATATTTATAGACAATTTATTCTAATATATAAATGACTATTTAAATATTTTAACCTGGTTCTGCATGTATGTGTGTTCTTTTTTTTAAGGAGAATCATTCTACACATGGCTAGAAGGTAAACTATGTCTATGTTTTAAATTTATTAGATTCTTGTAAGAAATGTCTTGAGTTATTGAACATGTTTTTTGTAAGTTTTAGGAGTCGTTGCTTACACAACTAATTTTTACAGTGTTTGAAAGAAAATGACATGTTTTGGGTTATTATATTTTGGGATGCAGTTTTTTGAAAATGTTGAGGCCAAAAGTCAGCATTATGGAAACACACAGAGCAGACAGTGTTGCCAGCTCCCAGGGTCGCCCCACCCCCCTTCCAAATTGGCCATATACTTTTAGGCAGAAGCTACAAAACAAAATTTAATTTCTACATTTTGGTCTCCACCCATGACAATGGTAATATTTTAGCAAAATTCTGAATTAGGGAATGAGATCTCAAGCTGTTGTTAAGCCAAAAAGGACTTGATAATTGCATTTGCTTTAGTTTAACCTAAACCATGAAAAATCTGTGCTGTTGCCTTCTGGGCAACATGGGACCTGCCAAGTGCATCCAGAGTGTTTGAACCTCCAGGAGCCCACACTTTCTGTCGTATTCTGTGTCCAGTTATTCAATCCACTCTGTTTGGAAGCCAGAAGCTTATATTCTTGCCTAGTGAGGAAATCTTGATCAAGTTTTTTCATAATATTCTTTGATTTATTCATAATGTCTTTGAATCTTAACTTTAAAAATAAGCCTTTGTACGCAGTCTTCAGTATTTCTGTTATCTAAATGGATGTGATATCTTTTTCAATATTTTTCTGAATAGGTTTGTGTCTGGAGAAAAGAGTCTTCTATAAACTTATATCGGGACTTCACGCTAGTATCAATTTACATCTCTGTGCAAATTATCTTTTGGAAGGTAATAAGATTTTTACATGGAGATTTTGCCCTCTGTTAGTGTGAAAATTGTTGGGGGGAATATATATTTTCTATAGAGAAAAAAATCTGATCTATTAAAAGTATATCATGTACTTCTCTTTCTCTTTAGAAACCTGGGGTAAACCTAGCTGGGGACCTAATATCAAGGAATTTAAACGCCGTTTCGACCCTGTGGAAACCAAGGGAGAAGGGCCAAGAAGGTTAAAGAACCTGTACTTCTTATACTTAATTGAGCTACGAGCTTTGTCAAAGGTGGCCCCGTATTTTGAGCGCTCAATTGTCGATCTTTACACTGGAAACGTGGAGGACGATGCAGACACAAAATCCCTCCTCCTGAGTATCTTCCAGGACACAAAGTAAGGATCCAGGCGGGGCGCTGAAACTCTCCACTCGGGTTTGAGTGAGGCAGAGCTTGGAACGCAACACTAGCTGGCTTCTCACAGTTACTAGAAGAGGGAGAGTTAGAATGGAGGAGGGAGTGGTCGACAGAACCGCAGTCTTCAAGGTTTTTTCCTAAAAATGTTCACTGAAAATCATCTGTAATGTAGCATTGCAGTTTCACACTTGAGAATGGGCTGTACTTTAAAATATAACTTTAAGTTTAATGCCACTTCAATGCTCTTTCTGCCAATTTCATAGTCTTCTGGTTGCTGCTCGAGTTCAGATGGCATCATGTGTGACTGTGTCTGTAGATCTCTGAGGGGACATCATTAGCCTTGCCTTCTGCAATACGACCTTTTGAAAAATGCTGGGCCTAAAGCTTGAGCTTACTGCTGTTAAAATGAGCATGGAGGAATGTTGGATTAAAAAGTGCTTAACGTAAACTATGCATTACATTGTAAAATGTGCTTTAAAATATTAAGAATGATGTACATTTTTCACATAAATTGTTTTTAGTTATTTTTTAGATTATTTTTCATATACTTTCTTTTAAAATTGCAAGCTTGTACATTATAAAGCTGTCTTTATCTTGCTTTAGTCTATTATTGAATGATTTATATGTGGACTGTTTGTCACTTTGCTGTTACTAAACCTTACATATGAGTAAATTGTGAATTTAAATATTCGTAGGGCTGAAAAATTCTACCAGAGTGCTGATACACAGCACTTGAGTTTTGTCTGCAACTTAACAATGTTGTCCTCCCACCAGGTCCTTTCCCATGCACTTTGACGAGAAGTCCATGTTCGCAGGTGACAAAAAGGGGGCCAAGTCATTGAAGGTAAAAATGACTGGGGGGCAGGGTGTGGGGGAGTTCACTGGCTGTGTTTCAGCCCCGTTCGCCTGCACTGTCCTTCCCCAGCCCTCCTTGTTGGAGCTGGTCTGATGTGTTCCCTGTGAATGGTGCAACAGCTCCTTGGACCAACTGCTTGGCTGGGCGGGCCCTCAGCCACCGCTGTGTCCAATGAGTGCAGCGCCTTTGTAAACGTCTCCGAGGGCGGTGTTCCGAGAGCCTTCTTACTTCAGAATCACGTTGCGTTTAATCCACCTTGAAGGCAATAAGTAGTATACTTTTATAAAGTTTCTTTTATGGAATGTTAATCATTTATGAAACTCTTAGGCTTTTGTCCTTGTGGACTAACATAAAAGGCAAAGCTTTCCTGTAACCTGAGATGTAAGAAGGAGACTATATTTTAGGAACATTATAAAGCTTCATGTGAGGAGGTCTTTGTTTTCCTTTGCTTACAGTAAGTCCATTAGGAATACATTGTACCCTAAAAATGTTATGAAAGTATTTAAGATTGGCTGGCAAATAGTCCTGGTACAGCTCCACAACCTTTTTATGCAATTCCAAAATCCAGAAGGCTCCAAAAACTGATCATGTTTCTTGTTTTTGGTATAAACTAGTTAGCAAAACCTAACTTGAATTGATGTAAGAATATTTATAGTCTTTTCAAGAAATTCTGCTTTGTAAATATTCTTAGATGTTTATAAATATCCTTACAGAAGCTTTCATGTATTTGATTATGGGGTACTGCCACATACTCTGGAGAAGTGTTTCTTAATAAATAGTGAATGCACTGTTTCCAAAATCTGAAAAATTCTGAAACACATTAGTCCCCAAGATATTTTACATGTAGTATACTACATGAACTAATAAGTTAGCATTGAGTGGTCTCCATTGGTAAGAGTTTCTTGGTATTTCTGAAATGAAGTAATTTAGCCACATGATATTTTATTTTAGTTTTGGAAGGCTGTTTTGTTTCATGTTTGTTTTAGAGGTATATTGCTATTTTGGCATTTAATATGATAATTCATTTTAATAATCTAAAGTGGTTAATTCATTTTTGTAGTGCTTCCTATTTTCTAAGTATTTATACAAATATTATACTTTTGACCTTCACAATGCCCTTGTGTAAAAGACGTGACCACCATATTTATGTGGCTTTTTATAGATGAGGAAGGTGAGACTGATAAAGCACTAAGGTACAGCTAGCTGTCAGCTGCAAAATGCTGGAAATTTTGTTTGCTGTTTTCTAAAGATGTGTATAGTAGAACTTAAGTCTGTTTTTCCATCTGCTCCAAAAAACATGAGTTGTATGAGGCCGGAGAGCAAAGGAGTTTTTGTGTTCGGCTTACATTGTCCGGGTTTGGCCAGGGCACTGGTTCCTCAGGGCTTGTGGTAGCCAGAGTTTTCAGACTACACATGTCTAGCTTCATGCAATAAAATGTTCACCTCGGTACAGTAAAATGATTTTTATTTCCAAAATTGCCATGTGAAAAAGATAAGGAAACTTTCCCTTAACTAATGTTGCCCTCACGTAATGTGAGCCTGCCCTTAGTCACAGGAACATGTACAGGTGTCCACAGGCAGGAGCCTCCCTGCGTGGCACAACCCCCAGGGCCCTTCCCTGAGGGGCTGCCCTGGTGGATCTGGGGCTGTGAGACCCGGCCCCCACCCCCCACCACCGCCACCACCCACATTCAGCCTGTGGTCACCCGTGCTGGTGGGGCACCGTTACAAGCAATGTGGTACTAGGGAGAGAGGCGGGGATCAGCATTGTTCTAGGGCAAGCTTTCTGATTTAGACTTCCACAAAGCAATACATCAAAAGTAAATGAAGCTATTTACCACTGCTTGTGTGCACATACTAAGTGGAGGCAGCTGTGAAGTCCTGAAAAGGAAAAACTGGGTATCACTCACTTCCGTGTTGGTGCTTTGCATAGAGTTGCCCCTCAGTCAAGTTTGTTGAATTCATATGTGGAATGGATTTTCTAGATTTTCATTCATGTTTTATGCTGTACAGTTTCAGTTTTCTTCTTCACTGTTGAAAAACAACTCATTCACTAAAACTGCAAAACTTTTACTTCCTGTAATTCAGACACAGGCAGTTTCATTTTAAATGTGTAATTAGAACACAAATATTTTCTGCACGTTAGGAGGAATTCCGGTTACACTTCAAGAACATCTCCCGTATAATGGACTGCGTCGGATGTGACAAATGCAGGCTGTGGGGGAAATTACAGGTGGGTGTCGGCTTCTGTCTGAAACTCTTACTCACCTTACATCTTCCCACTGAGGAGCCGAAACTTTTTATTAAAGGCCCTCATTGTTCACTGAATTAGAGATCTGAAGTGTGGTTTTTCTATGTTATTGATGAAAAAAAGTTAGTATTAAACTCCATGGCTTTTATGTGTATGTGTAAGGCCATTTTTCCTGTTACTCTATGTTAATGATTTTGGGTTAGTGCATCTGGTTCTATTGATATAATCTCAAATTCATTTCTGAAGTTGGTGGTTATAAATAGAATATGTTAGTATTTTATATACCTATATAAAAGGTAAAGTATAATTACATAAAAAGACTTAATTATGAAATTTCGGTCATTGAATTTGTTTCAATGATCAAAAGGCTACCTAGTCACAAAATAGGAAAGTTCTGCCAAGCTTTATATATCAGTATAAAGTTCCCTATACATTCTGTATAAAAAAGATTGATATTTTGTGTATTTTTTTTTTTTACAAAGACAAGTCAGAAAATCAAGACAGAATTGTTGCAATGGAGGCTACACAGAAATCAGATTTTTTTTCTCTAGTGCTAATAATTAAGAAATTATTAAGTGTTGGTATCACTAATAATACTAAGTTTTGAGTTGCTAGGGGCTGTAAAGGATGCTTTCAGGATTACACATTGAACATTGTAATCCTATTGTCATATTTTCTAGGTAAAAAGAGGTGTTTTAGTAATTTGGAATAGTATGATATGGGTAAACCATTCAGCTGAGATAAATTTATCATGTGCATGGTCCACGAGGAAGAAGAAACTGCATTTTGCATAGTGTAATAATATAGTGAAGTTCAGTTCGTGTGCATTTCCTGACTCTCGTCTCCGTAACTGAGTATTCCTGTCAGCCTTCACAGTGTTCGTTGTATGACTTTGATTGTAAGTTTATCACTCTTTTCTTTAGACTCAGGGTTTAGGAACTGCCCTGAAGATACTATTCTCTGAAAAAGAAATCCAAAAGCTTCCAGAGAACAGCCCATCGAAAGGCTTCCAACTCACTCGTCAGGAAATAGTTGCTCTTTTAAATGCTTTTGGAAGGTAAGGTGGGACTGGTTTCTCTGCTGCTTTCAGCCAACTGCAAGGTTCCCTCTGCTGAGCTAGCTTGTTTGCAGACAAAGAGAAAATTTTTATCAAATATTATTATGGCTGTACTCAAAAGCCAGTTTCTCTACAGCTCACAGCACTTCTGTGTTTGCCACTGTTTCCCAGTTTGCCTTTCAGTTGTGTGGGGAAGAAGTTCTCCCCTGATACTATGTCCTTAGGTGACCATCTTGAATGTCCCTTGCTCAAGAATGGTATCTGTTGGAGAGTTTGGGGGAGGGGTGCTGAAGGAGAGGTGACACCTTTCAACTGCTCTTATTTCTTAAACCGAGGAGGCATTTTTCTTCCGCTCATTCTTACCCCACTTTTTCTGTATACAGATATATCCTTTACTTTACTTTCTGTTTATACCACAGATGGCTTCAAAAATAATTTGAATTTGCCTGTAGAGGTACATGCACTACCAACTGAGTAATACAGAAGGAACAGAATTAGAGAAAAATAATAATACTAAGCTGCCCTGGGGAAAAATGCAAAAAAGTCAACTTAAGGAAGAATTTTTTAATAAATAGAGAGGCAAGTGATGCAGAGATTATCTCTTATGTTTCCTTAAAATGCATTTTTAAGTTAAAAAGAGGCAGTTAAATTAAAAATAATTAGTTGCTCATTCCCTGTCTTAATAGCAAAGATTTCACTTGTTGCCTCCCTATATTTGAAGATGACTGTGTAAGCAGAGGTTTCGAATAAGATAGACATAGAATGTCCATCTGTGATCAGCATTTCATGAAAAATTCAGTCTACCCACTTATGAGGACTGTAATAAGATAAAACAGGAGAAAATTAATTTAAAATGTAATTTAAATGAAAAAGATTTTTTAACAACTTAAACACTTTAAATCCAAATACAATTAAATTGAGAAAGATGCAGATGTTAACTTCCTCAGAATTTCTCACAAAGATTTTATTGACTGTCACCTTCCTGCTCTAGTTCTACCGGATATCCCGGTCTTACCTATGTTGTTCTCTAGAGGGCGCTGGACTCAGAGCCAGGGCTGTGGGTGCCCTGGACTCGGACGCACCCTGAGCTCCAGAGTGTGAGCGCCCCAGAATGTGAGCGCCGGCAAATTACTCCCCTATGTCAGCTGTCTGCTCCTTCTGCAAAGTGAGGCGGACGCAAACCTGCCTTACAGAGCTGCCCTGAAGATGCAAGGTGGTTATATATGACAGCACCTCTTAAACTCCAAGGTGCTGCCTGAGTCCTGTGGCAGTGTGGGCGTTGGTGAGCGTGATTCACAAACACCATTGAGTGGTTAGTGCACTTCTTTTTTTTCTGACTAGACGAGATAGGAGAAATCTGTCTTCTCTTAGGGGTGATGACACACTGGGCACACAGAAAGGTACAGCCTAATTTAATCTTTTCCTTCCCAGGGAAAAACAAAGAGTGGTTAGCCATTCTCCTTTTGCATTCAGTTGAGCTGTATTGTTTCCTTCATACAGATTCTCTACATTTCCTACTTCTCCCATAATGAATGTTACAGTTCTTAATAATTAATGGTATCCGTTAACTTCATTCTATGTTCTGCTCAATTATCATACCATTTAAATAATAAGTTTTGGCTCTACTGATGCACAAAATTAATGTTAACTTTGGGGAGTATATGCACTAGTCTTTCTTAAGTAGACTGGTGGTTTTCTCTGTCTGATAACCTGTTTAATACAGTTAATACCTGTTTAATACCTCAGTTAGGGCACCCAGCACAACATGGCTTTGTCATGTGATGCTAGTGGGCAGAGACATACCGGTGAGCATTGCCTTGGTTCTGGCCACTGAGTCCTGGAGAATGTGGTTTCTTTACCTTGACTACTCTGCAAGTGTCTTTCCTACACTGGCAGCCATGTTCTCATAGTTTCATCATTTACATCAAATGGTTTATTTTCCAGGGAACAGACGTATGGCATAAATATTCCAACTGGCTGTTACAGTGTATTCTAGTGCCTCTCTAAAAGGGTAAAGTAATAGGAGGTAGACACAGGCATGCTGTGTGCCTTCCTGTGTCTATCAGAATAATACTGGAGAAGGAGGAAACTTCTCTGGTGATACACCGAGAAGTCTGGACGGCACTGCCCCGGAGACGGTGCCGCAGTGCGGGGCAGCTTGTGCTCCCGGGAGAGGGGACACCCGTGGCTGATGTGCCCAGTAACCTCTGGGTTCTCGGATTCTCTCTCTGCCTGCACCAGACTTGGAGTGTGGTCTCCACGCTCTGAGCACATCTGCTGTATACTAAGCTCTCTTTAATCAGTTAGGCCTTGAGCTCTTTACTGCATCTTCATGTATATTTTGGTAGGGTTTTTTTTAAACAGCTGCTTTGTTGAGGTACAGCAGATGATTTTATACATTTATTTTGTTTAATAACCTTATTCTGTTTTTTCCTACTAATTAAAATCTATTTCAATCCTTTAATATTCTGATGATTAGAGTAAGAATTCATTTTCTGTTAATCCCACAACCTGTCAGAATATAAAGACAATGAATGGTTTTGAGACCGTAGAGAGCCTGGACTTGTTGAGCAGCCATATGGTCCCAGATCTGATGAACTGGCTGGAACGCACCTGCCAGCTGGCTGCCGCTGGGTAGTAACTTGATCTGTTTGAGCCTCTGCTCTCCCGAAATGTCAAATCAGGGTTAATTTTATCTACCTTCTAGGGTTTTTTTTTTTTTTTACAGTTAATGAGGTTATGTGGTGATGTGCTAGAACATTGCCTGGCATATCCTAAGCTCTTGCTGTAGGAAAAGTTATCATTTATTAAGTACTTTGAGTAAAGAAAGGAGCTGACCACTGCATACTATATTATCCTCAGTTTTAGAAAGAAAACATTAGATATTTAATGTATCCACCCTGACTTGTACATAAGGATAATTGAGCTTACAGAATTATTTTGTGACTCCCATTCCAGAGTTGTACTGCTGGACCCAGGACCCAAAGCATTTTATTCACTCATCCTTACTTATTGGTTGAACACATAAATGTGGGATTCAGCAGTGGGCAATACGAACAGAATCTCTACCTTTAAAGATCTGGGAACTAACAGTATAAGACAAATTAGTGTGTTTGGGGAGCAGCAACAAAGGCACAGATATCTGGGGAGAAATGTGCAAAGTGAATTTATAGACTAAGTGTACATGTTTTGAGGTTCTTTCTGATAATAAATCACTCTTATCACTGTCCCTGTCATTGATGTATTGATAATAAGAAGTAACTGGCTTCCTTTGCCCCTTCTTAACCAAGACTGAAGAGCCATAGCCCTGTGTTTTATTAATGCTTAATAAGTAATTACAGCTTACTTAATTTAAAATGAAAGCTTCAGTGTTCAGTGTTGAATGCATTCTTTTATTCTGGATTTTGCTTTTGAATTACAGCTCATGTACAATGTCGATCATCTGAAATATGTGCATATCGTGTTAGCCTTACTAATATGACTTTTTTTTCCCTCTAATAGGCTTTCTACAAGTATAAGAGAATTACAGAATTTTAAAGTCTTGTTACAACACAGTAGGTAATAAAGGCTTATAATATGTCTAATTAGAGACATAAAGAGACTACATGAGAACTTTTACTCCTGGACATTCAGCAAAAGGAGGCTAATCTTCTAAGACGTCAAGAATGCTGAACTCTTAAAGAGAAAATTCAAATGTTCACTTGAATATTTATGATTCTTAATAGACTGTCAATTAGAGGTATTTATAAAAGAAGTATATACTTTTAAAACATGTAAGTTATGCTAATTCTGTGTTTAATTTCATGATTCCATCTGTTGAATATTCTGCTATTTGTTTAGAATTGGCTTTGTTCTTGTTTGATTCTGCTTTATTTCCAGTTGCCAAACTGAAATGGCCATGTCTCCATCCTAGTAACACTGTCAGCAGCCTGTTAGGGAAGGAGGGAACTAGGGAGCAAGCTTCGTTTGGGGCCGGTCTCAGGGTGACAGTTCATTGGTGCCTCTGACGTGTGGGCAGCCTTGCCTGGTTTGGTGTCACCCTCTAGGATGTGCAGGTTGTTCGAGTGACTAGTGGCCCTCTCAGTGTGTGGTTTCAGAAGTTACTGAAGGAGCTCAGGACTTCAGCTTCAATTTCATTGGTTTTTATCTCAGTTTTTAGTGGCTGTTGTAGTTTTGGTTTGGTCTCAAGGACCTGCTGCAGTAAAGGTAAGTGCTGTCCCCTGTGCCACCAAGACCCATTTCCCATGTGGAGAGGGCAGGTCGGCGGGGCTCTTTACCCAGAACCTGGACATGAGTTTCTTTTTATTTTGTGTTTCTTTGTTTCTACTCCAATTTCAGAAATTTTCATTTACTCTAAAAAAGAACAAAACAAAAAATGCATCAATATTTAACAGTTTCCATCTTGATAAAAATTTGAATGGGATTTTATGGGTTTATAATGCCAATTTAAAACATAATATGCACAAAATTTACTACTTTAAATTAAAGTAAGCCTTTTTAAAGGATCTTATTTTAGAACACAATCTATGCAATCCTCTCAGTCTGATTTTCTTTGGTCGGGGATTTAAGCAGGTAGAGTAGTTCAAGACTCTTAAGCCCCTCTCCCCATTTTGTCTCCGTAGCTCTAGTACATGAATGGTACTTCAGGTGATTCGTACCAACAGACGACTCATTTGTCCTGAACAGTCATTTTCTACACCTGGATTTAAATATCCTCAATATTTAAGATATTGATTCTTTAAAAAGATGTTAGCAGATACAATGCTAGTAGATGCAGGGTGGTTAATGTGGAAGGTTGCATCTATGTGGAAGTGATATGGGTACAAAACAGAGTTTCTCCTTAGACGCTTCAGTCTTATGAAGTAAGTAAGTGCTCTTAAACCCATTCCCTTCTCCTGCAAAAGTCTGAAGTGTGTTCATTGGTGTAGTTGTGTGTTTTTTAACTGTGTTTACTTGGCCTCCCCCTTTTAAAAATATGCAGTCACCCCTGGAGGGAGGGACGTGGTTGGACTCGGAGGAAGGTCTCACTAGCTGTTTATTTTCTTACCCAATTTCTAATCTTTATAGAGCTGGGTTTTTGTTGTTGATGGTGATGGTGTTTTTCTTTTTGAAGTCAAATAAAACCAGCTGGCTTGATTAGAGCCTTCTCCACTTTTTCATTTTTAAGGATGCAAGTATCATATGGTGGGGGAGGGGGACCTTCAGGTAATTGTGAAGTGAATAAGTAAAATTGATGGTAAATTAATAAGAATTATTCTTAGTGTTCATTCAGAGTTTAAGAAAATGTGAGTTTTGTACTTTACCTATTTTTACTGTATATTTAAAAATCTTTTTGGTAGTGTTTCTTCACCGTTCCCTCGGTTAAAGGTAAAGCCCATTATTTAAACTCTTACTTACTGGAAAAAATCCTCAGCCATTCCCATTTATTGCTTTTTTTCTCTTTACTTTGATTTGCTTCAAGCTTAGGGAAAAAGTTGTGTATTAGAGTGAGTTCTAGGAAACCCAGAAGTCTAGTTAGGGTAAAGTTCTTTTCAACATTTACACAAATTTTCTCACTACCAAGAAAATAAACAAATGTGGTATGTTTAAGCTGAAATTTATATCAACTTTATTTTACTAAAAATTAGACGATGGGGTGCAGCCTACATTTTTCTGTGTATATTTCTTAAGTAATTGTGTAAGCTCTAAGAATCTCCGTTTTGTGAGCCTGTTAATGTTTTATGGTTCATGCGACAACAGCTTTTTCTCCAGTCTGCACACCATTGTTGTGAAGTGGTATTAAGAGTATTGATTGCTTTGTAAAAACGCTTGGCTGGTAATGCCTCTTGGCATTTTGTCTTTATCTCACCAACTAGTTTGAACACCCAGCACTTGGTAATATAATGACAGAAATGATTGTACCAGTGGATGAAGTAATGAACAGGAAGAAAAGGAAAAGATCCCTTCCTTCCATGGCATGAGTTGTTTTTTCTTCTTAAGTGGCATTTATGTAAGTTAGAAATACTATATATTAAAGCTGGTAAAATTTGAACGTTTCTCCTGTGTTGATTCTTAGACTATGAGGATCTGACAGAATGGTAATAGCTTTTACGGTTTTGAAATTTGGTTAAGTAAAACGTTTTAACATTTTGACATTGTGAATTACTCAGTACTTGCAGTCTCTGTGTATCCGCAACACTGCCCCACGTTGTCCAGCTTTGCCTGGGGCCATTCCTTGGGTCTCAGAGAGGAGAGCTGGTTTGATCTTCGTGAGCACTGCCTTCAGCTGGGAACTTGGGCTCCACAGTAAACCTCTCGGCAGTTTGCGAGCAGAAGTGCCTGCTGAAACCATAGCTACTTACCAGGGCAGACTGGGTGTGTGGTATTGTGGGAATTGCTCGGCAAAACAAAACCCAGACACACGTGCAAGTTATGGTTGCTTTATTTTAAGAAAGATCTACAGGTGCACCTTTTATTTTGAACAGAATTGTAAATAATGTGCTGTCGTACCCGCCATATAGTAGAAAATGTGAATTAAAGTAAATGTTTCTGCCATCTTTCTTTCTTGTTTTTTTTTCCTCCCTTTTCAATATTCCTTTTTTGAGATGAGGATTTGATTATAATTTGTGGAGAAAGGAGGAAATCTTAAGTAGTCCAAGGCTGTTCCTTCTCATCCTGACGGCAGCCACTGGGTGAGGGGCTTTGCGGGGATGATTTCACCCTCACAGCAACGCCGTGAGCAGAATGATCACTTCTGCTCACAAACACGAACACTGAGGGTAAGAGAGGCTACGTCCAGCGTCTGCAGTCACAAATCCCAGGTGGCAGGACCAGAATCTGGAACCAGAAAACCTGACTCCAAAGCCTGCTCAGAACATGCTGCATCTCCGTCATTTTATGTCGGTCCGTTACCATTCCACTAAATGTCGGGGACTTTCAGCATCTTTTTAATTGCACTGAGTCATGAGGCTTTGTAAGTATACTTATTTGGGTTTTTGAACAGGCAATACATTTGCATGGTTCAAAAACCAAAAAATAGAAAAGCTCAGTGGTGGAATGTCTTTATATCCAATACCGCCCACCTTACCCCTGCCTCTCCAAAAATAACCTCTGGTCTTTGTTTCTTATGATTCCATTCATACTGTTTTAGGCATATACAAACAAATAGCAATATGAAGTCTTATTTTTTCCCAATTTTTACACGAGTGGCATCATATATATACTGTTTGCTTTTTCTTCCCCCACTTAATTTTTCTTGGTGGACTTCCCATGTCACTAGATAGCTTATTCTTTTTTTTTTTTTTTTTTTTTAGTAACCGCTTGGTATTCCATTATATGAACATGCAATCATTTAACCAATCCCCTATTAATAGGCATTTGGATATTTCCCAGATCTCGTATATGTTATTTCACATGTATATAATTATGCACTTACAGAATTTGGGGATAAAAGACCATATGCATTTGTAGGTTCGAAAGATTTTAAACACCCCCACACCCACCTGTAATTCAGACAATGCCTGCTCACCCAGAAACTTACAACACAGGTGTTATTCAGAACTCCAATATTTGCCATTGTGATAGATGAAAATTACATACCTGTGTGCTTTAGTTTGTATTTTATTACAAGGTTGGCTCCCTTTAACGTTTGAGCCATTCATATTTCCTTTGCGTTCTCTTTCACTCATTTTCATACTGCCTGGTTGATCTTTTCACGAACTTGCAGGAGTGCTTTCTCGGGTTAGGGATATTAGTCCTGTCATTGTAATGAGCTGAAAAGTTATTTTTTCGATGTATCATCTTTTGACTTTGCTTTCTAGTGGTTTCTGGACTTTCAGTCATACTTAGAATGCCCTTTCATTCCACAGGAGTAATTTACCTATATTTTCTTCTAGAACTTTTACAGCTTAGTTTGTTTGATCTAAATTTTTATTCCTTTGGAGTGTATCCCAGATGGTTCCCCAGCTATTTCAGTATCACTTATTGAACTGTTTGTCCTTTCCTTACCAGTGTGAGATGCTGCATTTATCATACCTAAAGCCCCATATGGACTCGACTCTGTATTTGGGCTCTATTTTACTGGCCTATTTACTGACGCACCAGTACCTCACTGTTTTCATACTCCAGGTCTGTGTTCCAGTATCTGGTTCATTGGTCCCAACTCATTCCCCCTCCATTTTTTTTTTACAATTTTCTTTAGTTGTTCTTGTTTATTCCATATGGGCTTTAAAAAACCGTTTAATATTATGGGTCATGCTAAAGCTCCGCCCTATTCAGTGTTTTCTCACTAGGGTTGCATGTTTAACCACTTAATGTGTCCCTATTCTTTTGACACTTTACTTGGTAAATATTTCCTTTTTACTGCCTGTTGTGTTATTTCCCAAGCGGTGAGGGCAGAGAGGCAAGACATGGAATGCCTGTGTAGATAGAATTTTATATCATTGCTTCTATTTTAAGACTTAGCTTCTAATTAGAGAACTATATATAGAATCCTTATTTCCTTTTTTATTCCAGTGTGAATTCTTTGTCCAAAAGTTAGATATTTGTAAATGAGTGTTATACCTGTTAAGTCAGCACGAGTGGCTGAAAGTGCAGGTGCAAGGAGTTCGCTTACAGACAACGCACTGGAAGAGCAGGGTCTGACTGCACGCACCGTTCTAGGAGCTGGGGACGTGAACAAAACAGACAGGTATCCTGCCAGCGTGGAGCTTGGGAATTCTGCAGCCTGATGAGGTCCCATCTAGTTTAGAGAGACGCACCCAGAGGAGAGTCTATGGACTGAGGAGGAACAGCTCCCACAGAAGCAGGTCCAGGGGAGAGGTGCCCTCTGTGGGAATGGCTCTTAGTGTCTGCTTGATGGTGCCATCCAGGTGTCGCAGACTGACTGAAATTGTCCACTTAATGCCCCTGGTCAGTGCAAAATGAGCATTCACCTTCTGATATAATTTAACTTTCCACGTGGATTTCCTTCACCGCATATTCCCCCAAGTGGGAAGTGTGCTGCTCCCGTGGACAGGTTTTAGTCTGAGAACCTAATGCCCAGACCCTGAGCCTGTGAACTCACCGAGAGTAGTCGGGGACACCAATTGAATGGCCCTGGTCAAAGTTTGTTTATCCTAAATATACCTTTTACACCTCAGTTAATGCCCTCCAGGACCACCTTGACTTGGAGCTGGAAAGAGATGGAGGACCTATTGTAGGGGAACCAGGTTCCTGGGAAATTGAGGCGCAGAGCCAGGAAAGGCCACAGATTTAGCTGAAGAGAACGGCCCTCTGAGCTCCTGTTCTGACCATGCTAAGGTTCAGGGGCAGAAGATCTGTCCTGGAGACACAGTCTAATGATTCTGAGTAGTAGGGCAGCCAAGGTCCAAAGGGCAGGCCAGGTCTGCAGGCTACAGAATTAGCATTGGCAAGGTGTAATTATTTCCAGAAAAACCAAGGACAGGCCCCAGCTACAGGGCAAGGAGTCCAGCTTTGGAGGAACCGGCAGACACCCTTAGGGTTTGCTGAGTCTCTGGATTTGGACCTGAGGACTCTGAATCCTGACTTGATGACCTGGGCAGCAAGTCTCGGAACCCCACACTGGATGGATGCCATCAGTGCCCAGGCCCAGAGGAGCTGGGGACAGGTGTGAGAAATCAACAGAGACACAGTTGGGAGCACAAGGACATCACTAGCAGACTTCAAGGTATTTGGACCCTTTGGTGCAAGGACTCTTCCTATATCCCTGCTAAGGGCCAAGAGGAGGGCTGTCCTCAGGGTGTTGCTGAGTTTGCAGACTGGGCCCAGGAAACGTGGCAAGTACCAAGCCCAATATCCATCATATAATAGGCACTTGGTAGACACTGACTAAATTCCACTCCCTCGTCCTCAGTGTCCCTTTCTAAATAAATGTTTCCTCACTTGAATCAGCTCATGGATGGTCTTTGATGAGAATTCCACTGTCTACCTGAGGCTTTCCAACAGCTCCTCCATGTGGACTATCTGAAGTAGCAGTATGCACAGTTGGGAATGTTTTTAATGAATAAAATTCTCCCTCATGTGGAGTGAAAGATGGAAATGCACATTAGCTGTGTTTTCAATCAGACCCCGCTAGTCTATGTTCTACCATGCCGCAATCTAAAGGGAAGGAAGGTGTTTTTTAACCAAGTCTCTTCCATTTGAAATTTTGATACAATGTTTCAAATATTTAGACCCTTTATTTCTCACGTAAATTCACCTTCACTGTCAAAAATAAAAACAATATTCTAGTGATATCCATCAGGTAACTTAAGTGAGAACCCTTTTCTCAAAGCACTTCTCACTCTCGGGTGCACTAATGCGTAGTCCTCTCCTCTCTATAGGGGTTGAGCACTCAAGGCCACAGAAAGCACTCTTGGGGATTTTGGTAACACAGGATCTGGGAGTGGACCAGAGGCTGCCTGATCTTTGCAGCCGAACATGGTAACTTGCAGTTAACCACATGCCTGACATGGCCAAGTGGAAAGTGTCCTGTGACTGCTGTGTATACTGTAAGACAAAATTTAGGAGTCCACAGCTCTGTGTGTAACACACACTGGACATTTTGATCATCGGCTCAATTAAATGGGTTAATTGTAAAAATGACAAAGAGCCTATGAAGATGCACACAAGTTGGTGGGGTTCTCAGGAGTCCACGCTGCAGCTGGCTGTTCCGCAGAATTCCAACAGCCGCTCAGAAACCTGACAGGCGGCCGTTTCATGCGGAATCAGGCTGAGATGGGTGATGATGGTACAAAACTCGAGGGAATACTGATTCTTCCCCATACATTCTTACCTTTAATCTCCTTAAAATCAGGGGTCATTTGGGTGCTTTCAGGACAGAAGTCGCCAATCGCCATTCCTTGCCTTCTCTTAGCCTTTACTATTCCACAGAAGGAGTCGCTTTGTTAGTGGACTTAGCAACACAAGAAACTAAAGGACGTTTTAGTTTTCCTTTCCATCCAAATCTGCCACATTTCACAGGGTATATATGACCATGTACCACAAGAGAAAAATAGTTTGATACATAGTTTTTAATATTCTAGATGTGTTTTAATCCTCTAGGTGTGCTTTAGCGTTACTTTTTAAAAAGAGGGAGAAGAGAAAAATGGGCACTTAGAACATTTTTATCCTTTCTAATAAAAAAGAATAGTTCAAATAAATACTAATAGCTTTATCACAAAAACAGATTATGATTTTTATCAGTAAATGCTGGGTATTTCAATTTTCTTGCCAGTAATAACAGAATAATAAAATATCATAGGACGGATGAAATAATTACATAGTTTTAGTGATATTTTAACCACTGTATTCTTTAAAAATATCTCTGCCCTTGAATGGGCTGCCATGAACAGCAGCAGCACGTCCTGAAAGCATGACTTAGAGGAGCTCCGAGCATATGCCGGCTCTGCCTGTAAATTCCCCTAAGCATCAGTCACAGAGATGGGTGACAAATGACGAGCATGTTCTTAGAGCTACTCAGATTAACAACTTCTATCTTACGGCGACCTGAATAATCAGTGCAAATTTTGCTTCAGTGTAGAACTTCCCCTGAAGTAACTATTCTACATGCTGTGTGAGCCTAGCTCTTCCACGTCCTGAAAGGAGAGAAGGAGGGTTATGCAGGGAAGAGACGCTCTGCACACCTGAAAACCCAGTCATTGGCCTGTTTAAAACGGGAAATCCCAGTTGTAAATCCCTTCGAGATGAGAGAAGCGGGCTTGCTGTCTGTGAAATCAGTGCCCAGAGATGAATTATTCCTGAAGGCCAAAACAGGGCTTCCTCGTGGAGGCAGGACTTTCGGACAAGACCGAGTTCCTTTCAGCTCCCCGAGTGGCGAGACTCCGGGCAGAGCAGAATCTGTCCGTCTGCTAACAGTACTTCCTCTCGCACCTCATCTCTGTGCAGCCTCCCTGAAGAGCCATGGTCTCCCATCGCAGGCAGTTTTACAACTGCAGAACACAAGTGTGTATCTGAGGTTTTGGAATGGCACTTGAGGTTGGAGAACCAGTATTTCCAGGGGTTTCTCTTCAATTAGAGACAACACAGCAGCCGGCCGGAAGTGCCCCTCACGTGATAGGCGGAAGTCACATAGTCACGTGAGGGATCCTGGGCTTCTCCCACGTGAAGCACGCAGCTTCCAGCAGGCTGCTTTCAGAGCCACTGAAAAATACAGGACGTTGTTTTAAATGGGGGTGGAAATTAAGAGAACGCCGTTAGGGTTCCACACTGCCTTTTGGTTCAGAGGCCCGGGGTCTTTCTTACTGACCCCCTTTGAGAGCCCCTCCGTGTTCCTGCAGCGGCGGGGGCGTTCAGTGCACGGGGAAAGGCGCCCTCTTGCCGCAGTCCTGAGGTAATTCCGCTGCACAGAGCTGGAAAACGGCTACGCTCTCTGAGGGTAGCGGAGGAGGTTTAGGAGTGCTAGTCGGCACTACCAACACCTGCAACATCGTCATCTGAGTACTAGCATCCTCCGGAAAAGAGTACCAGACTTTTGGCAAAATGGGGATTCTTGGAGGGACCGACTGTCTGGGCCTTAACGAACTGTGAGGAGCCAGGGAGCTCGCGGGTAGCCTGCTGACATTCTGCTAGAGCCTCCCCCTCGCTCCACCGGCGCCGTGCGCAGAGGCTGCTGGCGTGGGCGTCAGGATCCGAGTGACGGAAGAGGTAAGGATTCGAGGAACACTTTAGTCCAAAAGCCTAAAAAAGCCCTAGACCATATACTGTTTACTTTTAAAGTGAGTTATGCATAAAAGTCTGTGCAAACTGTAACATATTGCAGTAACATTCTCAAAACCCCCTACTAGATTTTAGCACTACTGTTTAAGTTATATAAAATACATCTTTATAAAAGTATGGAATTTTTGAAGTTTAAATTATACCCACTGAAATAGGCAGCCAGGCCCCCTTTTTAGTACTAAACTAAGATTTTGTCAATCTAAAAATTCAGATTCTAAGTTATTGCTTAGTCCTACGGAGCCATTAGAAACCTGTAACAAATAAAAATCAAGTCCTACTTCTTCAGGAAAAGTGCCCTAAAGAGTCAGCTGTCATTAAGTTAGTCTTCCTGAAGCTTTCCACCCGAGGAATCGTCCACGAAGCCGTTCACTGGTGCTGCCCATGGCTGGGCTTGTCAGGATCCAAACTTGAGTCTGGTGGCAGAGTGCCTGCTGGAACCAGGAAGCTGTTCGTTTGGTGTCCCCAATCATAGTAGTCTGGAGCAAAACTTAGAAAGAAAGAGGTATCTCAGTGAAACACTGTGCTTATTACTGATGACATGACTGCTTCAGGTAAACAGCACTGGGACTCTGTGTGAACTCCCGACAATTCCAAGGTTTTTTAAGGCAGCTTCTTGTCGCCCATTTTTCCACCAGACGGTGCTTTGTGCGGTGGCTAGAAGTCCACTCACAACAGTCTGCTGAGCTCTCAGAGCCCACCAGTACGTGTTACTAGACCATAAACCAATCACGGTGCTTAACAAAATGTGGTAGCAACAAACCGGGTCTGAATCCCAACACAGGGCGCGTGTGGTTCACTACCTGTGTGCCTTCGGACAGGTAACTTCTGGGCCTCCGTTTTACCACCTGTGACTACCTTGTCGGGCTTTTTTAAGTTAATACCTATAAAATGCTTAGAACAGTATTTTAATATACAATTAGCACTTGATAATCTGCAATTGTTATTATTTCCCTGTCTGTGGAGGGACCGGGGTCTTTCCTTCCTCCACGCAGGTAGTGAGGACTTGCTCAGCTCTGTTGCTCCTGGCAGGTGAGGGCACACACAGAGGAACATACACTGTGAGCAGGAAGTGCATCCAGGTGACTGGGTAAGGGAACAGTTTTAGGGAAAAAGGTCAGGACAACTTTGGACATGGGGACACCCTTGTTTATAACCCATGTTCCCTACATCTTAGATGGGTCTGCTTTGCTTTTGCTCAAGCACCATCTTTTGTTCCATCTCACCAGGCCCTCTGCCACCCTGCCCACTTAGGAAACCACTTAGGAAATGATGTGTTCTCCCAGATTTTCACTCCACTCCCCAGTCCCCAAAACACTGGCACTTTTCTTCAGAGCTCTTCTGCGGTTTTCTAAGGACTTCTACATCTCCTCTTTTTTCATTTCCTCCCAGGGGGTGGCAGGGAGGAAGGGTTTCGGGTAAAATGTTAATGATTGGTCTTTACATCCACAAAGGATTGCCTACAATCAGCTTTTACTTCTAAGTGCCCTGAAGCATCCCTTCCACAAGAGCAGTGCAAGGTCCTGGGGACACCAAGCACTAGGTTGGCAGTTGTCCTCCCCTCCTCATCCTGGGGGCCTCAAAGTCCCAGAGGCACAGGTCGGAAGAGGGACATGACAATTACTGGGCAGTGGTGTGTGGCTGAGGAAAGGGGACAGGAGCCCCAGGGGCTGCCACCCTCCTGTCTGCAGACTGTGCCCATGGCCTGGCACAGGTAGAAGCACCTGGCCCAGGTGAGAAGCACATGATTGTGGGAGGGGCTGTGCTCTGGCTGCAGGTCGCCTCACACGCAGGTTTCTTACCCAGCCCCGGTTTTAGGGCTCCCTAAAGTTTTTCCTGCTTAAAACTGCTCCCTAGGCAGTTTTTCCTGCTGCAATCCATTTCACTGGGGCAGCCCTCACCACGCCTCTCACACCGGGGAGGGGCTTACCTTCCCTGAAGTCCCTGAGGGGCAATGTTCCAGGCAAGGTCATCATCACTGTCGTATCTTCGGGGGTTGTCAAAGAAGTAGGATCTGGGGCTGAATCCATGGCTGGGGACCATCCCAGGACTGGTCTAGAAAGACAGCTACTGGATTAGTGCACATTCACACCCTGGGCCTCCCACCAGGCAAAGAACAACAAGACCTCTTGCAGGAGACACAGGATGCTCTGCTCCTCCGAACAGAGGCCCCATGTCTATGGCAGTGTCCATTCACTCGCTTTCATTTTAAGAGGCTCTATCTCTTTACTCAGTGTGGACAAAACCTTTCAGAGCTCTGCTGACAACAATGAATTCTCTGAGTATCGATCCCTTAATGAAAAACCAGACCATGCCCAATTCAGCCAGACCAGACAGTCCCACACTGGATCTAAACCTGTATAATAAGGCAGGCATTTACAACAATTTAAAATAATGAAATAATGATGATGAAATAATTCTGTAAAAGTTTCTTATTGACTTCCATACCCTGCCTCTCTAATTATTTCATCCTGTTTCTGTTCCCAAGCTGAATTTACCTCTCAAAGAATTTCGAATGACTGGTTCCAAGCAGGCAGGTCAGGACTATATGATATGGCAAACCAAGTGTGACACAGAATCCAGCAGTTGTCTGACATCTGTGTACATGTCACAGTGGCCCATTTAGAAGTTAACCAACAGAGAATGAACCCAAGTTGTTATGGGAGGGTAACCAAATGTGAATCCCTGCTTCTCTAAGACAAATCCACCAAATGTGGGAAGCAAAGCAGAACTTACACAAGACGTGATACCTTATAATTTACTATTTGTAGCAGTTCAGGAAGACTTATGCAAAAGAATGAAGTTGGACCCTTACCTCTTATAAAAAGTAACTCAAAATGGACCAAAGACCTTAATAATGTAAGAGTAAAAACCATAAAACTCTTACAAGAAAACACAGGGGCAAATCTTCATGACCTAAAATCTGGCAAAGAATTCTTAGCTATGAGACAAAAAGCATGAGCAACAAAAGAACAGAGAAGTTGGACTTCATCAAAATTAAAAACTTTTGTGCTTCAAAGGACACCATCAAGAAATTTAAATGACAGCCCACAGAATAGGAGAAAAATTTGCAAATCATATACCAGACAAGGAGTCATATCTGAAATATGTGAAGAACTCTTACAACTCAATAAAAAGACAACTCAATTTAAAATGTGCAAAGGATCTGAAGAGATATTTCTCCAAGAAAGCCAGTGAGCACATGGAGAGGTGCGTGACATCTTTAGTCATCAGGGAAAGCCATGTGAGATAGCCCTGCATGGCCGTCAGGACATCTGGCAGCAAAGCGTCAGGAAACAGGTGCTGAGAGGATGCGCAGGACCCAGAACACACTACCACTGAGTGTGAAGCATTGCGCCCTCTGTGGGGAGGAGTCTGGCACCTTGTCCAAGAGTTCAACATAGTTCTCAGCAATTGTACTCTGAGCTACATCCCCAAGAGAAATGAAGACGTGTTCAGGCGGAAACTCATACATGAATATTCACAGCACCATTATTCACAACAGTCAAAACATGGAGACAACCCAAGTGTCCATGGATGGATGAAGGGCTAATGAGAGACGGTTTATCAGTACAATGGAATAGCACTCATCCATTCCTTATCACTCAGCCATGAAAAGGAATGAAGTCCTGCTACATGCTACATCATGGATGAATCCCGAAAACATTATGCCAAGTGAAAGAAGCCAGTCACAGAAAACTGCACGTGACATGACCCCATTTTCCTGAAAGTCACAAGTGGGAAATCCATAGACAGAAAGTAGATTGAGGGTGGGCTGGGGAGGAGAAGGGATAGGAGTGATAAAGGGTACAGAGTTTCCTTGTGAGGTGATAAAAACGCTCTAAAAACTGGCTATGGTTGCACATACCTGAACATACAAAAATTCACTGGATCATACATATGTAATGGGTGAATTATATGGTGTGGGAATTATATCTCAATGCTATTTATACAAAAAAAATTATGGAGAGAGATTCTCAAAGTCTACTCCAGAGATTCTGACCTGGGGCCAGGATAGGGCCTGAGAATTATACACGGAACACCTCGGTAATCTGCTGTGGACAGCACAGCCACACTTTGAGTACAATGTCAAGTGCAGAGGCTGGTTTGCAACTGCTGAATTATGGACACATACAGTAAATCACATTGTGCAGAAATGCCCCACCTGTGGTGTCTTTTCCCTAAAAGCACACCTGTAGTGTGCCCTTTTAAAATTGATGAGTATGAGTTAAGTTGTAAATTTCCCCCCCAAAAGGATATTAGACAACTTTCCTCCAAGCAGTTACAGACGTACAGTAACAGCATTATTATCGAGACATGTGTCTGGCAGGTCCTGCAATGACATTTCATTACAACGTTGCTGAGAGGCCACAGGAGCTTCTCTCTGGTTTATGTTGGGCAGCCAGTGGTTAAAATGCGTTTGTTATACATTGTTCCACTTAAAGTCCCAGAAGCTATTGGAAACCTTAATTGAGGACTTACTGTGTTAGGAATTTAGTTTCTTCTCCACACCTTACTATGCCAAGGAAAGCCACAGGGTAGCACAATAATTAAAATCATGGACTTAAGAGCCAGACCGACTCCGTTAAAATCCTGGCTCTGTCTCCTACTCTCCAGGCTGCCTCAAGCCTCAGTTTCCCCATCTAAGAATGAGTGTAAAAAGGAGGTGGAGTCAAGATGGCGGAGTAGGTACATGCTGACCTCACCTTCTCTCATCAAAACACATCAAAATTACAACTAAACCAGCAGTCCCCAACCTTTTTTGCACCAGGGACTGGTTTTGTGGATGACAATTTTTCCACAAACTAGCAGGCACTGGGAGTGCTCGCTCACAGCTCACCACCCGCTGTGCTGCCCGGTTCCCAACAGGCCATGGAACGGGGCGGTCTGCAGCCCAGGGCTTGGGAACCCCCGAACAAAACTACAGAACCACCATCACTGAGGGCCACCTGAAGACTAGGGATCAAAAGTCCTACAACTAAGGGTATTGAAAAGAAGCCACGTCAAGAGAGGTAGGAGGGTCAGGGACATGGTCCCATCCACACACGATGATTAATAAATGGAAGACATGCTCGGCTACAGAGGTCCCCTCAGGGGAGTAAGGGGCCCAGGCTTTATACCAGGCACCCCACCTGGGGCTCCTGTGCCAGGAAGAGGTGCCAAAAACACCTGGCTTTGAAGACCAGCAGGATCCTGTCTGAGAGAGACAAAAGGCTATGGGAGCCAGACACTCCTAGTGGGCTCACACACTAACTCCTGGCTCCCAGCTCCAGCACAGGGCAGCAGCTCGAGAGGTGACTGGGACATAAAGGGAGAAGGTCAAGGGATGGAAAGGCAGGGGGCAGGGAACTCTTGGGGGACAGAGTGCTGGTAGGCACCATTGTTCCTTTGTGAGCTCTCCTCCCCAGCTGGCCCAGGACAAGCAGGTGCAAAATCTGTCGCTCTCCATTAACCTGCTAACACTGGTCGCCCTGCCCCCACATCTCCCTGAGATGTCCCCTCACTCACCTACTCCCCTGGCAAGGGCTTCTCCCAGTGGCTGCAGACCCTCCAAAGAGCAGTGGCCTATCTTAGTTCACACTGCAGACTCTCCCAAAGGTCCACAAACCCCACACGAATGGCAGCCAGCCCTGGTGCGCATCGTAACTCCCACCAAGTAGCCCCAAGGCCAGCACAAGTGGTAGCTGGCCCCACCACACACTGGAGCCCCTCCCAACAGGCTTAGACCACACCAGACCTGACCCAGGTGACTCCATAACCAACATACCTGATGGTCGGCCTCGGCTGGCACCAGAGCCCCCCCACAGCAACTTCCGCACCATGGCATCAGCCCCTGAGCAATAATTCCCCCCAACAGTCACAGGCAGCCTTCAGTCACGCTGCCTGAGGATCAACACCATTCCCGACAGGCCAGCATCTATGAGGCCCAACTATAACAGGAAGACACACACAAATCCACACAGGAAACACCCCTAGAGCACCCGGGTCAGGTGACCGGGGGGTACTGTGCCCCTGCGCCCCACAGGACACCTTCTATACAAGGCTACTCTTTCAAGAACAGAAGGCGAGGCAGATCTGCCTGATACACAGAAACAAACACCGTCAGCCAAAATGAACAGACAAGGAAACGTGTCCTACATCAAAGAACAGCTCGCAACTCCAGAAAGGACGAAACGGAACAATGAAATGAAAGAGAAGTGACAGCTGACATCATAGAAACAGAAAGGATTGTCAGAAAATACTACAGCTATTATATGGCAACAAAATAAACCACCTGGATAAATTCCTAGAAAGATAAATTCTTCCAAGGCTGAACCAAAAAGAAACAACATCTGAACAGACTGGTAACTGCTAACAAAACTGAAGCAATAATCAAAAACTCCCAACAAACAAAGTCCTGGACCAAATGGCTTCACAGATGAGTTTTACCAAACATTCAAAGAATTAATACCTATCCTCTCAAACTATTCCAAAAAATTCAAGGGGAGGGAAGGCTCCCAGGCTCATTTTAAGAAGCCACCATCACCCCGATACCAAAACCAGACAAGGATGTTACAAAGAAAGAAAATTGTAGGCCAATATCCCAGATGAACATAGATGCAAAAATCCTCAGCAAAATATTATCAGAATGAATCCAGCAATACATTATAAAGATCATACACCATGATTGAGTGGAATGTATTCCTGGGATGCAAGGTTGGTGCACTC
This sequence comes from Tonatia bakeri, assembly GCA_004024845.1. Lineage (NCBI taxonomy): Eukaryota > Metazoa > Chordata > Mammalia > Chiroptera > Phyllostomidae > Tonatia > Tonatia bakeri. Next base: position 106,917 of record PVIA01004097.1, read on the forward strand.
TCTGCAAGTGAATTAACATGATCACAACATAAACAAAAAGGAAGCATATACCATATTTTGCCATGTATAATGCACTTCTGTGTGTAGTGCACACCCACCCACATTTTTGGCCCAAACTTTCAGGAAAAAAAACTTTCGTTTTAATTTTTTAATTCAGTTATTTACTTACTCCTATTTAGAAACAAAACTGATGATCGTATTCCAGGGTATTATTTTGCATACGGATATTGTTACTGCTTCCTCAAGTTACACTTTCAACACATGAGTACAAATAAAAGAATTAAAAATATGTCTATAAATACAGAATTAGTACTACCCATGTATAATGCACATCCTTATTTTTCCCTCAAAAATTTGGGCAAAAAACGTGTACCTTATATACGGCAAAATACGGTAAATCCATATGATCATCTCAATAGATACAAAAAATCATTTGACAAAATCCCACATCCATTGGTGATAAAAACTCTCAGCAAAGTGGGAATAGAGGGATCATAACCCAACATAATAAAGGCCATGTATGACAAACCCACAGCCAACATCATATTCAATGGGAAAAAGCTGAAAGTGTTTTTCCCGAGATCGGGAATAAGACAGGGGTGTCCACTTTCACCTCTCTTATTCAACATAGTACTGGGAATCCTAGCCACAGCAATCAGACAAAGAAAGAAACAAAAGGCATGCAAACTGGAAAGGAAGAAGTAAAACTGTCAGTATTTGAAGATGGCATGACACTATATAGAGAGAACCCTAAAGATTCCACCAAAAACTCCAGAACTGATAAATTCATCAGAGTAGCAGGATGTAAAATTCATATTCAGATATAGGTTGCATTTTTATATACCAATAATAAGCTATCAGAAAGAGAAATTAAGAAAGCAATGCCCTTCCTTTATAATTGCATCAAAAACATAAAGTACCTAGGAATATAGTTAACCAAAAACCTGTACTCAGAAACCTGTAACACACTGAAGAAAAAAATTGAAGATACAAATAAATGGAAGCATATACCATGCCGATGGACAGGAAACATTAACACCATCAAAATGTCCACGCTGCCCAAAGCCACCTACCAATCCAAAGAGGAAGTGTTTAGGGTCTGACTGGCCAGAAGCCTCTGAGTGTTCCCAAAGCACATCAAGGCCAGATAACTGAAAATGAAAGAGCAAGAATAGGTCTTGAGATCTAGAAAATGTTGCCCTGGACCAGATGGCTTCACAGGTGAATTTTACCAAACATGCAAAGAGGAGCCCATTGTCTCTCAAGGTCCAACACCTGCCCACTCCAGTCTCACTTATCTTCTATTCCGGGTTCATTAGTGACTATCCAGAGACGAATAAGAAAAACACAAAACGAAGTACCACAGACTGGTTATTATATATTAGCTTTCCTTACCACTCACATTTTGCTCACATTGGACAAAACTTACATTTTGTTATACTTTCCCATAGGTTTCATACACCAGTGATTCAAAATTCTACCGCTAGTTAGTGTGGCTGGACTCGTGTATGGAGCAGAGCTTCATGGGCATCCTCACTGCCAGGTTTTGCATTTTCTGTCTGCCCTCATAAACAGGTTGATGTAAAGTCGGGGAGTAGAAAAGTGACCAGACTATGGGAGTGGCTGTAGCAGTCTTTTTTTTTTTTCCACAATGTTTTTAATTTCCTATCACTTCCTTCAGCATAAGGTAGGGATAAAGAACTGAATTTCCCATTTTCCTTTGCTACAATAGAAGCTTACAGATTCAGTTCCTGGCAAGTCCAGGTTCAAATACTAGTGAGGCTGTTGTTGCATCAGGAAAAGTAGTTACTCGCTCTCTCCAGGCCCTGAGATGCAACTCACTTTCATTTCTCTTGTAAAAATGAAACTCCATTGTAAAACACATTTCCCTCAAACAAGAATCAAGGGGGATAACAGTTAAAATTAAATAAGGTAACTTTTTCTATCACAACAGGACGGAAGAGGCGCTCGAACGAAGAATCTAAGAAAAATTCCGACGGTATGTGTGTGATTAGAATTAGGCAGTATCCTCTGCAAATATAAAATGGTTTACTCACAAGGTCCCTTGCGGGATTCCTAACTCGGAAGAAGTAGACGACTAAGGTGGTGGGCAGGAGCTCCCACACGAAAAGGACGACTCCAAACACAACGTAGCCGGCGTCTCCCAGCTGGTTCTTCAGGTCCGCCTGTGGGGAGAGAGGCGGCAGGGTCAGGGCTCCCTGGACTCATTCCTCCTACAGCGAACAGACAGCACCTCCGATCCAGTGCGATCCATTCCCCTAAAATGTGCAGGCTGAAGCCAGGTGACACAGGGTTGGCCAAAAAGTCTGGTTAGTTTTTTCTGTAAAATAAGACACAGTTTTCATTTTCACCAACAACTTTTTGATTTGGGTATTTTGAATGTGTTGGCTCCCACGTGGTAAAATGTTGATTTTTCTCAATTAATGTCTCCATTTGATTGCTATCAACTTCAACTGGTCTGCCTGACTGGAGCATCATCCAGTGAGAAATCTCCAGCACGAAACTTCACAAACCACTTTTGACATGTTCGATCAGTCACAGCACCATCTGCATATACTGCACAAATCTTTTTTTGCATTTCAGTTGCATTTTTAGCTTTCTCAAAATAATAAAGCATACTATGCTGGAAAATGCTGCATATTTTCTTCAACCTTTAATATTAAAATGACTACACAAAAACTCACCAATTCTAAGTTTTTTTAAACATACACTGATATGACAGCTGATACAATACAATCTAACAAAATTGTTTCCAATGATGGTAAAGACAACTAAGTGCTACTAGAGCCATCTTAGTGAAGGAAAAACCAAACACACTCTCTGGCCATCCCGCTACTAATGGTCCCGACCACACGTCCTCCTCTTCCCAAACTGCCGCTCTCTGGTGTTTTATTGCTTCCCCTTCCAGACTCTTCCTTCTGTCCACACTGAGTCCCAAACTAGAGCTGACTGTCTTTTCTTTACCAGCTGAATAATGAGAACATGCTGCCTTCTGCCAAATTCTTAAGGAAAGTATGTAATAGTCACCCTACTTCTCACCCTAGGATACACCTGCCAGTGTGTAAACTTTTTACAGTAGCCTTGTCCTATTTTTTACTCTTTAGAGCTCAGTGCAGGTGAGACCCTCTAGTATAGAGTTCTCAGTGTCCAGGACATCAGGCTTCTGGACCAGAGAGGTGGCTGAGCGGCCTTGGGTGGACACTTCTGTCCCTGTGGATGGACAGAAGGCATGCAGGGGAAGTGCAGGGGGTATTTAGGCCGCCTGACCAGAAAGGCCATCGTTTCAAAACCAGTGCGCCAAGATCACGCCGTACAGGGCTGGTCACCTAAGCTGGATCTGTTTCCTTCACTGTCACAGCGTATTTAAGCACAGTAACCAAAACAAGTCACGAGCTCTTCAGAAAACCTGCATCTCGCATTCCACCTGTGACACGTCTCAACACGCCATTCCACCAAATGGCATGTGCAACTGTGGCCCAGCCTTGTTCCCGGATTCCACTGGCTGCCACACACAGTCTAGATGTCTGTAAGTGAATGTCCCCTAAAAACAACTGAAGTTTAGAAATTGTAACCATATTTTAAATCTGTTATAAGCTCTCACTTAAAATAAAAATTGAAATAATTATTTTGTTAAACCAAATCTGTTCTGTAATTGGTTGAGAGTTTCAGTTTGGGAAGGTGAGAAAGTTCTGGAGGGGACAGTGGTGACGGCTGTGCAGCAGTGCCACTGCGCTAAGTCCAATAAGTTGTTAAAAAAGTAAATTTTATATTTTGCTACAGTAACAATCCTTTCTGTATTATGAGTATCCTGTTTATATTTTTATATAGGTGATACTCTCAACACGGGGCACACCTTCAGTAGCGCCTTGCCCAATGTGCTGTGTGCGCTGTTAGTCTGGCGGGGAGGGTTTTAATCCTTCCTAATTATAACACCTGGCTGGGCCTCTGCAGAAGACAGCTTGTCCTCACAGGTTTAACTCATCACGGTCATTTCCTCCTTTCCCCCACAACCCTAATCTAGTCCAGGTTCTGAGCGCTGCTGGGGATTTCAGAAGTGGATGTGTATGCAGTGGGGTATTCAATGTTTTTCCAAGGAAAGCGAAGGAGCCTTTGCAACACGATCCAACAGACTCTCTTCTACAAGTTCTATTTCCTTACTGTAGTGGCATTTCTGTGTGTCCCCTCCTTGGGCACAGCAGCTCTCCGCAGGGAGGGAGTCTGCTCACTTCCACACCCCCGGCACCCCGTCCAGGACGGGAGAGGGGAATCGGTGTTTGTCAGATGAGAGAACGCCAGCTCCCTCTCATTCCTTTTTATTCTGAGCTTCTGTGAACATGGTTGCCAGTTAATATTTCACTACCTTTGTACCTCTGCTTTATAATTGATGACCTTCTGAATATGTTAAGAAGGGAGAGAGTATCCCATGGAGACCACGGGTAAAATGAGCTTTTGCTAATAAATAACACTTTCACGTCCTCGAGCACTTTCCTCTAGACTTCCTCAAATCCGCTAGTGTTCCCACTCCATCAAGAAAAAGATTCTCATAACTTTGTAGTTTCATGTATTTTCTAAAACCTAAATATAATGTTTTACCTGTGTGAATTTCACCCTTCAGTAAGAGCATTTACACTTAAATGGAAGCACTTAAAAATGTTTAAGCAGCTTGACAGGAGCCCCCAGAAGGTGCAAAGGAGAAAGGGTATGTGTGCGCGCACGCATGTGTGTCCCAGTTGTGCTGCTGCAGCAGGTGCTACGATCCTGTTTCACAGACAAGGAGGCACATAACCTCACAGGTGAGTGACCCTCAAGGTGACCCAGCTCTTTAACAGCGAAGAGCTTCAAACTCTCTGCCACCCCAGATGCCTCGAAGCGAAGAGGGGCCACCCGGTGATGCCTTGTGCACCCACTGACCTGGTCTGATACATTGTACCAGTCGTAATCAAAGGAGTGGACGTTCTTGCTCTGAGAGAAGGACAGGGTGAACAGGTTGTAGCAGGCTCGGGAGGTGTACAGCAGGATGACGGTCACACCGACGGCGGTCACCTGACACACGGAGGAGCCCTGGAAGAGTGGAAGCTGTGAGGGGCACGCCCGCTCTGGTGCTGACACCAGCCTCCTCCCAGAACACCCTGTGCCCACCCCCCATCAGGACCCTCACCCCCAGGCCTCAAACCCCACGTCCCACGGTCGTTCTGAAATCTCAGAGTATCTGCACAGAGAAGCTTCAAAACCTGGGCTTTGATTAAGAGGTTCCTTGAACAGGCTTAAAACGTGGGCCATTTGCCTGAGGCCTGGGCTTGTAAGAACAAGAACATACTGCTTCTTTGTGCAATCGCCAAGGGCCACCATGCAGCTCCAAGAGGAGCTGTGAGTCTAGTGCCCGCCACTGGTCTGGGGACAACCAAACAGGCTCCGGGGGACGGTGGCCTGGAGAGAGCCAAGCAGACGCTCACGGCTCTGAGCGTGAGCGCTTCCTCAAAACCCAGCATCTTCCAGGCTGGGAGGATAGGGTCCCGACAGATTCTGGGCTTGGACTGGGTGGGAATCAGTGACCATGACCCAGATTATGAAGCTGGGTCCATTTCCAAGGTCAGTTAGAGGACTCCCAGCTAGAGACAGACAGTTAAAGAAAACTGAAATTTGTATCTGAGTTTTGCATCTGGAAGTCACTAACTCAATCCAAGCTATTCGATGCTGACAGTAGAGGTTTGTTAGCTTGTTTGCCATGGAAGTGACCCCAACAGTAGCTGACAATTTAAAACTTAACCCTCCTCTTAAGACCACAATTCTGTTTTTAAAAGCTGTGGATGGTCCCTATGTGGGAGACAATATAAATAACAGAGACAGTTAAGGCAAAATCAAGTTTAAAACTCATCAAAATGTATAGATGGAAAACTAGTCTGCTACACTCCCAGGATTTTGCAAGAGTTGAGCCAATTCACAGAGGGCTCTTATTAAGGCTTTGTATTTTGAAGCTAGAGGCACAGGTTCGAACCAACTAGTCACTAAAGACACTGAGGGAGTCAGAGCTGCCCCACAGCCAGACGGGCCAGCACAGGAGGCAGACCAGGACACGCAGCCACAGAATTCCAGGAGCAAAGGCACCAGAGACCACTCAACCTTTTTCCACGTGCAAAAACTGAGCCAGAGGCTGAATGACGTGGGGTGGGGGTCCCACAGCCCGCGAGCGCCCAGCATCTGCTGCCCAGCATCTGCTCCCTGCCCTCCACACTCCACTAGGCTTCTCGACGGAGGGAGCAGGGGCCAGACTGATAGGGATGCTGGGCCCCCAACCTGGGCAGCCTGCCAGGCCCTCTGCATCCTGGGGAAGGAAAAGAGAACACCTGGGTTTCGTGGGGCTTGTCTGGCTCCCTCCCCGAACACTCAGCGACAGCAAAGGTGTCCTGAATCCAGGGGCAGTTCCCACTGATGGGGACCCTCAGGGGCCCCGCCAATCGGCATGAGCCTGCAGCCGAGTCTGCACTGCGGTACGGCCCAGGGGTGGGGAGGGCAGACCTGCAGCCAGGTGGCCAAAAAGATGCTAGGCTCTGCAGCTGCACGCCTGGGGGGCCTAGGGACCCATGTGCCTCAGCTTCCTCCTCCATAAAGTGGCGAGAAGACAGACTCCCACAGTCATGAGGTTACACTCGTCACGTGCTCAGAAAGCGCCTGGAACCCAGTGAACATTGCTGAGCGTTTCTAGCAACATTTTCAGCACAGTCTCCCCACTTGTCCTTTAAAATGTGGTTAAACCACCGTATGTATAAACCAGGGAACAGTTCCCCACACTCCGATACACCCGGCCACCGAGACGGAGTGCATCTTGCAAGCAAAGTTCCGTGACCTCCATGCTGCTGGGTTCTGGCCACCGCGGTGTGCCTGATCATTTGCAGGTCGGCTGTGAAAGGTGTTTGCTGAGTCTGCTTGCAAACCGGGAGGCTACTTTTAGAACACGCTAAATGGAGGGCTCTCGGCCATGTCTCCACCTTACCTTGGACTCCAAGTAGATGTTGGCCAAGGACATCTTGGAGATTTTGTAGAGGCAGACGGAGAGCGAGACGGCACACAGCACGAAGAGCGTGTCGTTGATGGCCACGCGCACGGAGACGATGGCCTTCCTCTCCCAGCTGCCCGTCTTCACCAGCACGGCGCAGGTGAGGTTCACCAAGAGGAACACGAGGCTGATGAGGAGTGAGGCCAGGTAGAGGGGTAACCTGGAAGGGGCGAGAGACATGTGAGGCACCGTGGCAAGCACGATGGCTGTGTAGTCTGGGTCCATCCAGAAGAAAACTGACATTTTTTTTGGTGAACTGCTAGAGGCAGAACCCACCAGCATTAACAAACACTTACCAGGAGGGCTGTGGAGGTGACTGGTCCAGGACTAAAATGACAGGTTAACCACCAACTGTGCCCTCAGGAAGGTACGCTAGCTCTCGGAGCCGCACTTCCCCTGTCGCTGGGCAGGCTGAGGATTGAACGGGGCGTGAACACCCGCTCACTGCATCCAAGTGCTTGCCTGGAGTCCAGAGGGCAGGCTGGGCCACAGAGCGGGTTCCAGGGAGCCAGCCACCATCCTGTGCTCCGGGGACTTGGGCACAGTCAGCCCGTGTGATCCTTGGTGCCAACAACCCAAAACACATGAACACCCACACTGCACGCTACGCTGTCTTTGAGGACTGAGGTCACGTTTATTTTAAAAAGTCACTGAAGGCCCTGGCTGGTGTAGCTCAGTGGATTAAGCATGGGCTGTGAAACACAGCATCGCAGGTTCAACTCCCAGTCAGGGCACATGCCTGGGTTGCAGGCCATGGCCCCAGCAACCGCACATTGATGTTTCTTTCTCTCTCTTTCTCCCTCCCTTCCCTCTCTAAAAATAAATAATTTTTAAAAAAGTCACTGAAGAAGTGGGATCCGGGGGGCCACTCACTCGTACCCAGGTGCCCTCATACCGGCTTGCCCAGGGCAGAAGCTGCTGGCTGTCCTGGTCACTGGCCACTGTGAACTCGTGGCTTCTTAGAGCCACACACACTTCCTCAGTGACCTGTGTAAGGTCTCTATGAAGACTTCTCAGACCCACTAACACCACAACCCACGGCCCGTCCATCTCGCGCTTCCTCCGGGTGGACATCCGTCAATAGACTCGCAAAGAAGAGACAGGACTGCTGGGCTCGAAACCAGGCTGGTTCCAGCTGAACCTCCGCAAGTCCAAAGGCAAAAGACCATCAGCCAGAAGTGGTTTTGCAGCCAGACAGTGGTGGTGTTTTCAAAGCCGTCACAGATCAGGACACGAAGGCCTGGGTTCAAGTCCCAGCTCAGACACAAGTGACAGGAGCCCGTGTGAGGGGGTGGGAGGCAGACACAGAGAAAAAGACAGAAAAACAGAGCAAAGAGAGATAGGAGCAGCTGTGGTTTTATTTCCTGCTCGAGGGTGGCAGTGCCGTGGAATCAACCCCATGACTCCTCAGCCCCTCGCTTCTCACCTGAAAGCCTCATTCCCCAAAAGCAGAGGTATAAAATATGTAAAATCCTTTTCTGACCTGCGCTTTCATTTTTCTTCCGGAAGCTCCCACACCTAGTTACCCCAACCTCAACCAAGCACCCAAGACAAGGTAGGCTCTGTGATTCAATCAGAATATTCTCCCCCAACCCACCCTTCACTCACTCTCTGCTCCCAGCACCCCCGCCCAACCGCAGCCTCCTGTGCTTGGAGGAGGGGTGGGCAGAGGGAGGGAAAGGATGAGATTCAGAATTCAGAGAAAAGGCTACTGATCAGAGATGGGAGGACTGTCTACCTGGACCCTTTCAACTCCTGCCCTGGGCCAGCGTCACCAGCCGAGCTGTGCGGCAGAGACCAGAACCAAACAACCTGAAAGGCAGTGCAGGCGGCGCCAAGATCAGAGAAAAAAACACAGCACCACAGTCTCCTTCCTCGGGCCTTGGCCGATCCTGTCACGTAACTTTCTGAACTTCAGTTTCTTTGGATATAAAATGAGAAAATACACACCTTCAGAATTTTAACTAAAGTCTTTATAAATTTGAGATATATACAAGGTCAGTCCGGGATAAATCCAGCCATTGTTAATATAATGAGAAAGGTTTGGGTGACATCGATGTAACCTGGCAGCCAAGAAGAGTGGGCTGGAATGCTCATGCCTGAACAGTGACGACTTCACTGTACAAGTCAGTGGGGGCGGTGGATGTCACTGAGTGAGCATGTGCACTGTGTGGCCTCACATTCAAAATCCCTGAGTGAGTTTGATACAATGAATCTGCATCAAATTGTGCATTAAGCTTGAACATTCCTCTGAGGAAACTATTCAGATAATTCAGAAAGCCACAGCTGTGGGCAGCTGGTGATTGGCAGCTCCACCATGACAATGTGCCCACTGATGCATCATGTCTTGTGCAGTTTTGGGGCCAAAAATCAAATTACCCAGGTGACTCAGACCCCCAACAGGCCTTGCCACTTCTGGCTTTTCCCAAAATTAAAATCACCTTTGAAAGGGAAGAGATTTCAGACCATTGATGAGATTCAGGAAAATATGAAGGGGCAGCTGATGGCAACTGGGAGAACTGTATGAGGTCCCAAGGTGCCTACTTTGAAGGGTACTAAGGCATCATTGTCCTTTGTACAATGTTTCTTGCATCTTGTATCTTCTTCACTAAAGGTCTCTATTTTTCATATTACACGCCTGGAAACCTTCTGGACAGACCTTGTATTTAAATAAAATATAATGTTTATAACTTTTTGCATATTTTTAAAGTAACACAATAATAAAATTCTCATTTTGATTCAAGGAGGTAAGTGACTAAAGTCGCCTTTCCTGAAACATTTGCCCTCGGTGTGCAGCTCTCTCCCGGGCAGGGACATCAGGACCCCGTCCCTCATGCTGCACCCGACTCGCGTCCCAAGACCCCCGGCCTCTCCTCTCCTCTGCCCAAGTCTGAACTCCCTCAGCCCCTGGTTCTCTCCTGGGGGTCACAGAGCGCTCTGCACTCTTGGGAAGAGCCGCAGCCCTCTGCACACACCCGGGACGCAGGCCTTCCCTTCTAGACTACAAGGCCCTCCCATTCATCCCGGCACAGGCCTTGCTTCCTCCACCACATTCCCATAATCCCCCCAGCCCCCAGAGGCCACAGTCAGACGCCCACGCACCAACACGTCACCGATGGCACTTAGCCTGATTCTGCAACTTTTCCCACTGTTGAGGACATCTCTATCCTCAGTGTTTACCACCCGCCCCCACAAGGCCCAGCCTACCGCCCTGCCTCAGGGTACCCAGCTGAGTGCCCAATGGTCAAAACCGTATTTGCTGGATGGTGCCTGGTGCCGGGGTGACGGCTGCCTGCCGTACCCAGGCCCTGCAGCTCTGGAGAACAGAGCCCACTGGCAGGTGGTGGCTGCCTGCTGAGTCAGACCACCAGGTGGAATGCAGGGGCAGGCTCCCGCACAGCTGCACCGCAGGAGGGTGGGGAGAAGACAGGAGGGATGCCAGGCCCCTCGGGCATAAGGGACCCTCTGCCTCCCACTCAGGCCTGCACTCCCAGCGTCTCCCACGTGCTCAGAGCCCACGTGGGCTTTGGGTGTACCCCCCTCCCCTTCCTCCTGGGTTCCGAAAGGCACCGGCCTCTCCTTCCCAAACCAGGTGGACGTGCTGTGAGACCCAGAAAGTTCAGCCACCTGTCATCTGTGGGGACAGCTTGCGTGTGAGCCTTTTCCCTGCTTTCTCAGGAGAATGCCCCAGTACTTACCGGTATTTGAGTAATTCTGGAGAATATTTTGACTTGGCTTTGAAAATCACCTGCAATGACAGGAAAACATAGTGGGTTGGGGACGCAATAGACTGACCCCGAGGCACTCACATCACACTCAGGACTCCCCTCCCCGTCTCTCTGGGCACTGGATGAGGAAGTTTGCTAAGCTAAATGCTTTTTAGGCAGTGCGTACAATTTTAAAATAAAGGTAGTCAAATTGTTACGATGTTAAAAAAAAAAAAAAAGGAAAAGTGTTCTATGACTTTAAGGTTTACAGTGAATCCGTACTTGTCCTAGAGATAAACACTGTACCCTCCTCCCGCGTTACTGGGAGTTTCCCTGGCACCAAATCAACCCAGTTTGGCTGAGTGTCCACGTCCCCGGCCTCTAGCTTTGCTGCACACGCAAACTACCCCTGGACCACAGACATGGCACACTGGACAGTGGCCTGTAGGAGAAACATTGTGTGCTGGAAGTCCTCCAGATCTTCAGCAGGCTGCACACCCTCGAATGTCCCCACGGGTGCAGCGCCCACCAGGCGGAGCCTTGAGAAGGCGGAGGGGGACCACAGGCAGGTGTCGGCTCTGGCCCCAGCCCACCGGGCTCATCTGCCCAGGTGGTCACAGGGTGGAGGGCTGGCTGGGAGCTAGGGGACGGTGGAGTGGCAGGGCATGGGCTCAGGAATTTGCCATCCTGGGTCCTGGTCGGGGGGACGCACTGGGAGGAGAGAAAGGTTTGGAAGGACAGAGAATGGGGCGCTTTCTCAGAGAAGATCTGGTGAGAATCTTCTAGCAAAGCCTTCTGTGTGGAGTTCCTAAACATGACCTCGGCTGGCAGCAGCCTTCCTGGCCGCTGACACCTCACGGGCCCCCAGCCACGAGCCCTCCCCTCTGCTTAACTCTCTTAAAACTCCTCAGGATCTGCTCAGCCTGCAAATACCAAAGGGGAGAAAGATGTTGCCTGAGGGGGAATTTCCCAAGTGATAGGGGGTGAAGGACAATGACAAACAGGGTGGGGAGCAGGAGCCTGGTTCTGGTGCAAGCTGAGGAGAGGACAGCTGCTCTGGGACCTTGAAGGCACATGGGTGTCAGATATTGTTGCCCCCCTGTCCAAGGAGGAAGCAGTGTGAAATCAGTTTCCTCCAGGGATCCTGGAAAGTAACCCCAGACATCACCCAGCGGATCCCAAGTGTCCAGCCAGAGCTGCTGGTGCAGCGGCCATTGGGGTAGGGACCCTCTGCCTAACCCTACAGGTCAATTCCCAGAACACACTGTGCAAGACAACACCGACAGGGGTAGGATGGGGCTGACGACAGATGAGGAGCTCAAGGGGCCTGGGCAGCCCACCCGCGCACACACACTGCACACACACACACACCCGCCAGTCGGGTGCCCCCGGGGAGGACCCACAGAATCCCTGCCTAGGGCAGGCGACCACATCTTCCTACAGACCTTATGATACACACATCCACCTCCCCTTTCAAAAAAATCATTCTCAATGCCCTGGCTGGCAGAGCTCAGTGGATTCAGCGCGGGCTGCGAACCAAGCATCGCAGGTTCAATTCCCAGTCAGGGCACATGCCTGGGTTGCATGCCACGGCTCCCAGCAACCGCAAATTGATGTTTCTCTCTCTCTCTTTCTCCCTCCCTTCCCTCTCTAAAAACAAATAAATAAAATCTTTTAAAAAATCGTTTTCAGAGCTTCCCAGGGGGGCATTCCAAACGCGGACGTGAGTTTTATCTCTGTCCTAAGTCTTTTCGAGAAGCAGGTAGGAGGCAGGGGTGGCACCATAAATAAATGAAAATATCTAGTAAGACAAACGGGTGATGTGAATTCAGGACTCTTACTTTACAGGAGTCGTGAGGCAGCTTTGCCTGATAGCCCCCGGGAGGGCCAGGCTGCTCCCATCACCTCCCGGGTCTCTCAGGACCATGGAGCAGGTGCGCACGTGACTCCAAGGTGCTGTTACAAATCTAACAACTGACTCGTGCACCGCAGGCAAAGCTCTCAGAGGTGTGCCCTCCTGCCGATCGGTGCTTGGGGATATCGCTTTCAGTAACCAAGAGAAGTCTTCGCAGAATCAAAGCAGAAGAAACTAGAGGATTTTTAAAAAGTGTTTGACCGTGTCACGGAAATATGCAACTATTGTTTAATATTCTGCCACACTTAGGGGGACTCACTCAGGTCACGTACCCTCAAGTCACTCTCACACGCCACAGCCTATCCCAGCAGCCCTGCCGCCACCCACAGCATCCCCTGCCCACAGACTCAGTTCTGTGCAAGGTGCTTTCAGAAACCAAAGAAAAACATGGCCAGCTCTGCCTTCCGCGGGCTCACAGTCACAGTGGAGCGGTGAGACATGGACAGAGGAAGCACCAACAGAGGCTGACCAGCAGGCTCCAGGCTTGGCGCGTAGGAGCCCACGGAGCTGATCTGCAGGTCGCAGACTCAGCCTCGTGGTGACGTCAGCCCTTCTCGGCCACACGCTGCCCCGGCTGGCCCAGGTCACCGAAGGTCAGCATGAGTGTGTGATTGTATCAGGGTCAGCTCAAGGCTACTCGGCTCCCAGCTCACTCCCACCCCTCGGCCAGTGCTCGGTCTCTGGGATGTGGAACCTGCAGGATGACATACCCAGCCAGCCAAGAGCTGTGAATGCAGGTGACGCTCCCAACTGGGAGTGTAGGCCCCCTCCCCAACCACCTTCCTTTATACACAAAAGACGACTCTGCTGGACTTCCCACAGCCCCAGCCCTGCAGCTCCATCCACTGGTTTGGTGCTGGGTGGGCCGAACAGGGTCAAGTGCAGCGGCACGACCTCTACGGGCAGCCTGCACCCCAGAGCACCCTTCTAGAACACTGCAAAGGACAGCGGTTCCAGCCGGGACTGTCCAATACTTGGCCCAGTACTCTGGCCCTATAAGCAATCAGACACTTTGCCTCAACAATTCCATTTGTAAGAGATTATTCAGAAGTAGGGCTTCTCATGGTGCTCCCACAGAATTGAGAATCTTAAATGTTACTGGAAATAAGTGTTGCAATCAAGCCTACAGAGGGCTTCAGGGCCAGTTTTTCTTCCCGGCAGGAACTCCCACAGCCTTTGCGAGGCTCACGTGGTGTGAACCTTCAAGCGAAACACGGGGCTGCAGCAGTTTCCAAACTGACTCGGCCACTGTAGGTCTTCCCACTAGCGAGTGCTCCTGGGAACGCAGACCGGGGAACGCTGCCCTGGGGCACTAAACACAGATAGAATGCTCCCTGCAGCCCTAATAGTAGTGCCAATGACAACAATAATAAAATAACCACAACAAACGAGAAGCGATGACAACATCCAAATGATGCTGAGTGTTTTCCCCCGTGAACATGAGCTCCAATCAAGCATGAGGGGTCCACGGGGTTGGCGACCCCAAAAAGGGCCCACAGTCCCACCCCATAGAATGACCTGTGCAATAAAAGATGGGGAAGCCCCACAAAACTCCAACTCAAATCACCGTGACGTCCCTACCTCCCAGAGGAAGACAGTTGTCACTGGTAAAGGGACAATCAGGCAGTCAATCATCACTCTATCCTCTCCAAGCTCAGAGCAAAGGTGACAACCTGAAAACAAGCCCTGACCGTGATTTGTGAAAGTTCTGTCCACTCTCGGTCGTTTCTGGCAACTATACGCTGTGAATCCGGAACTATATGTTCACTGCAGTGTATCTGGAACTATACACTGGGTGTGTTCACGCTGCGCTCGGAAACACTTCGTTTGTCCTTCAAGCTAACTTTGAAGTTCCTCGAAGTTGCATTTAAGTTCCTGGCATATTGAACTGAGGTATATATATACACCAATATACATACATATGTGAATACATATATTAATTACAGCACAATTTTTGTCCTCACTCATTAAGGGCATAAATGTCTGAACCAAATGTTAAAAAAAAACCAGACTTGCCTGCCCACCCCACCCCCGCCTGTGCTCCAAGAGACTTCAGCAACACTGATGAGGGCCAGACCTGCAGCTAGACCTCCTGGGCCAAGGCTGGGACCTCTCATCGGCCTGCCCACCTCCCGCCGTCTGCACCAGCTCCCGCTTACCCCGGGAGGGACTTGGCTGGAAAGAGAATGATCACGAACTCAGTTTACCGTGCTGCCCACAGCAGAGGCTCAGCCTGCAGGTGCCAAGCCAGGCCCATGGACTCAGAGCAGAGGGAGACCAGGACTTTGTGAGGGAGCACCCGGGTAGCACGCACAGCCAGATGAAAGTGCAAAGGTCCCACATTCAGACTGGTGGTGCTCACAGCGGCTCAACCAGAAGGGGTTCCAGAATTGTGAACATAAGGAAAAGCTGGTCCACGCCCTCGAGAAACTCAGAGTCAGACAGACATGCCAGCAGTCTGAGCAGAGTGGAGCTGTGATGGGGTGTGAGGTGTGAGGAGGTGTGGAGAGGTGAGGGGTGCTGTGGGGACGTGTAAGGAGGTGTGGGCAGAGGTATGGGGGGATGTGTGGAAGTGAAAGGATATGTGAGAGGATATATTAGGAGGTGTGAGAAGATGTGAGGTATGATGTGAGGTGGTGTGAGGAGGTGTAAGGAGGTGAGGTGTGGTGTGAAGTGTGTGAATGTATGAGGAGCTGGGGGGAAGTGTGGGGGTGTGAGGGGAGGTGTGAGGAGGTGTGAGTTGGTGTGGGGGTATGTGGAAGTGAGAGGACATGTGAGGATGTGTTGGGAGATGTGAGGTGCGTCCGGAGTTATGAGGAGTTGAGAGGTGAGGGGAGGTCCAGGGAGGTGTGGAGAGGTGTGATGAGGTGTGTGAAGGTGTGAAGAGGTGTGTGGAAGTAGGAGGAGGGAAGGTGTGAGGAAATGTGAGGAGCTGAGGTGTGGCGTGAGGTGTGAGGAGCTGAGGGGAGGTGTGAGGGCATGAGGGGAGGTGTGAGGAGGTGTGTAGAGGCCAAGGGAGATGTGATGTGCTGGGAAGTGTTAGGAGGTGAGGGGACATGTGAAGAAGTGAGGGGAGGGGGGAGGTGTGGTGTGAGGCAGTGAGGGAAGGTGTGAGGCTGTGTTGGGAGGTGTGAGGAGGTTTGAGAAGGTGAGGGGAGGTGGATAAGGGGGTACCTGGGGCCCAGCAGGTGACGGTGACAGTGTACACAGCACACGTAGGTGGGGAACTGGACAGAATGTGAATCACATCTGAACCCTGTAAAGGAGAGAGGAAGGCGAGGAGCCGGCCACCAGGGCCTGGTGGTCAAGTCCCGAAGACCCCAGCAGAAAGGGGCCTGGGTAGAGGACAGTCGGGGTGTCCGTGCTGCCCCGGGTCAACAACATGAACCTGGAAGCTCGCCAGTGGGGAAGAAGAGAGCCCATGGGGACTGCAGGCAGGAGGAAGTGGGCGTGATGTGTCAATCCCAGAGCATCAGCCGTGCTTTAAAAGTGTGTTTGCAACAGTTCCGGCCAAGATGGAGGTGCAGGTAGAAACCTTTCGCTTCCTCACACAACCAAAAGGAGGATAATGACCAATCTAAAATCAACAAACAACCAAAAGCACCAGAAAATCAAACTGCATGGAACTCTGACAACCAAAGAATTAAGGAAAAAATCAACCAGAACAATCAGACCAGTAAGGCGGTGGGTCGTGCTGGCCGACTCAGAAAAACCGCAGCAACACGGGGGACCGGGCAGGTGGGACGGCTGTGGTGAGGCGGGCTGCACGGGAGGGGATGACTTAAGGGGAAACTGAGACTCAGAGCCGACTGTGGACTACGGCTAGGATTGCCGAGGGGGGAGAAACTCCCAGTCTCACACGAGAGTGTGTTGGAAAGTGCGAGTGTGTGGAAAGCGCGCTAGAGACGAGGGCCGAGGTGCACGGTTCCCTCTCTGGCCCCTCCCCCACAGGCAGCGCCGCAGGGCCGCAGAGAGGACAGGTTGCCCTGCCTGGGTGAATACCTAAGGCCCCACCCTCTTACAACTTCTCAGGTGCGCCAAGACAGAGAAATATGGCCCAAATGAAAGAACAGAGCAAAACCTCAGAAAGAAAACTAAGCAAGGAGGAGATCGCCAACCTATCTAGTGGAGAATTTAAAGCCCTGGTAATCAAAATGCTCACAGAAATTATTGAGCTTGGTCGAAAAAGGAAAAAAACAAGTGAAGGATACCCAAAGTGAAATAAAGCAAAATATTCAGGGAACCAACAGTAACAGGAAGGAAACCAGGACTCAAATCAATGATTTGGAACAAAAGGGAAGAATAAACATCCAACTGGAACAAAATGAAGAAACAAAAATTCAAAAAAGTGAAGAGAGTCTTATAAACCCTTGGGACAACTGAAACATTCCAATATCCGAATTACAGCGGTGCCAGAAGGAGAAGAACAACAGCAAGAAACTGAAAACTTATTTCAACAAATAAAGAAGGAAAACTTCCCCAATGTGGTGAAGGAAATAGACTTCCAGGAAGTCCAGGAAGCCCAGAGAGTCCCAAAGAACTTGGACCCAAAGAGGAGCACACCAAAGCACATTATCATTAAGTTACCCAAGATTAAATATAAACAGAGAATCCTGCAAGGAGAAAAAGGAAAGGAGACAGTTACCTACAAAGGAGTTCCCATCAGACTGTCAGCTAATTTCTCAAAAGAAACCTTACAGGCAAGAAGGGGCTGGAAAGAAGTATTCCAAGTCAGGAAAGGCAAGGACCAACATCCAAGATTGCTCTATCCAGCAAAGCTTTCATTTAGAATAGAAGGGCAGATAAAGTGCTTCTCAGATTAGGTCAAGTTAAAGGAGTTCATCATCACCAACCCTTATTCTATGAAATGTTAAAGGGACTTAAATCTAAGAAAAAAGAAGATAAAAAATATGAACCATAAAATGACAACAAACTCACAACTATCAACAAATGAACTGGAAAGAAAAAACAACGAAAACAAAAACTAAGCAAACAATCAGAACAGGAACAGAATCAGAGAAATGGACATCACATGGAGGGAGTTCAGTAGGGAGGGGGAAGGGAGGAATTGGGGGGAAAGGCACAGGGAAGAAGCATCATTAGTAGGCATAAAATAGACAGGGAGAGAGAAAAATGGTATAGGAAACAGAGGACTCAAAGAACTTAAATGTACAACCCATGGACATGAACTAAGTGGGAGGAATGCTGGAGGGTTGAGGGGGCAGGGAAGAGCAGGGATAAAGGGGGAAATTGGGAAAACTAATAGCCTAATCAATAAAAAAACTTAGAAAAATGTGTTTGTGAAATGAAAGGTTCTTCAAGGGCACTGGGCCTACTTTTTTTTCTTTAATCCTCACCAGGGGATGTGTTTTTATTGATTTTAGAGAGAAAGGAAGGGAGAGAGACATCGATCAGTTGACCCTCATGTGTACCTCAACCAGGGATCGAACCCACAAACTAGGTATGTGCCCTGACCGGGGAGCGAACCCACAACCTTCTTTGGTGTACGGGTCAACATTCCAAACAAATGAGCCACTCAGCCAGGGCTGGACCTTGGTCTCAGGTTTGAGGGACCCAGTGTGTGGAGGAGCCCAGGCCCCAAGATGGCAGAGCAGGGGGAGAAGTGGAACCTGGGGTGCAGGGGCTCTGTGGGGAAGGCAGACGGGCTGGACATGGAGGCAGGAGTGAGGGGCAGCAGCAGAAGGTGGCCACATATTCTGGACGGCGAGGTAGGGCTGGAACCCGGAGGTGGAGGAAGAGGCCCAGCTGCTTGTTAGGGAACCTTGACCAGAAACCCACAGTGAGTGAGGCCGGGTCCAGGCTCCTCTCCCCCCTCCCCTCCCTACCACGCCTACACTGTCTGTGAAATCAGCAGTTTTCCCAGGTCCCACGTAGCAGTGAAGGGACGGGAGGACAGGCAGGGAGCGGGACCAAAGATGACTTCGGGGGAAAAGCAGCGGTTTCTGTAGGAAACCCCCATCATCTCACAGCAGTGAGGCGTTTCCCCGGATCACAAATCCCTTTAGGTCCCAGCATCCTTTCTCCCACTGCAGATCCTACCTAGAAAAATGCCAATGAAGGCAAAGTCCGGTGACTTTCCCGGGGTTCCATTCAGGTCTGAGCTCCAGGAAAGCCTGAGGTGAGGCCGCAGAGCCCGCCAGTTCCCCCGCTCCCCCGCCCCCCCCCTCCCTGGTCCGAGGGCCGGACTCCTCGCCCCCACCTGTGGGCACACTCAGAGCCCTCTGTGACCCCAGGCCCTGCACACCACCTTCCAGATGACGCAGGAGGCCCAGGGACCAGTATGTGACGTACTTGAGCAGAAGGATCTAGAAGCAGCTGCTGACTTTTGCCCCCTTCCCCAATAAATCACAGTCCCTGGATGTCACCAACTCTGTTCCCAACCTTGACTTCCTGTCTGCTTTTCTCCTACTACTGAAGTTGGCATTCGTTGTCTGACTTATTTTCCTAAAATGTCACGTGGGCTGCTTCTGGTGGAAATGCCCCAGAGTACTCTTCGTGGGTAGGGCATCGAACCTTGTGCATTCAGCAAACGAACAAGAGCGACTTCTGTCCCCAGAGGCAGTGTGTGACGACTAAATGAAGCACTGTGCATCCGTGGACTTCATTCAGAACCTCTGTGTAGACACTTTGCTTTACAAATACCCCAACAAAATGAGGCCCGTGTCTCCGTGTCCCCACTCCTAGCCACCCCTCCCTGAAGTGCTGCTCCCTTAGTTTGCTCCGCAGTCCTCCCTCCTTAAGAGGCTCTGTACCCCGAAGCCGGACCTCTGATCCCATGTGCCAGGTTCTGCCTGGGGGCTGAGGCCCCTGGGAGACGCCAGGAA
Source organism: Tonatia bakeri (assembly GCA_004024845.1). NCBI lineage: Eukaryota > Metazoa > Chordata > Mammalia > Chiroptera > Phyllostomidae > Tonatia > Tonatia bakeri. Next base: position 126,459 of record PVIA01004097.1, read on the forward strand.
TAACACCCAGTCTGAAACTGCGTCAAGCGCAGGCCAAGGTCTACAGAAACCAGTATGTTATTTACGACAGCCAAGATATGGAGGCAACCTAGGTGCCCAGGGACAGACTAGTGGGAAAAGAAGGTGCACTACATTTATACAACGGACTGTCACTCAGCCATAACAAAAGAGTAACATCTCACCATTTGTGACAACATGAATGGACCTAGAGGGTGTTATGCTAAGTGAAGTAAGTCAGACAGAGAAAGACAAATACCATATGATTTCACTTAGACGTGGAATCTAAAAACATGAAACAAGTGAATAAACAGCACAGAAGAGAAACCGATTCACAGATACAGACAACAAGCCAGTGGTTGCCAGGGGGGGAGTGGGAAGATGGGGGGGAAACAGACCAGATGATGTGGAAGGCATTTCACTCTAATTAATCAAATACAAAGAATACCGAGTAACATAAGAAAGAAAGAAACCAGTATCTCAGGCATACACACGATTTGTAAATTCGTATGTATGCAAATTCATTTGCCTGTTGCAAATTTATGATAGGGTTAAACTTTATTATAAAATATGTCAAGTCTACACAAAGAAATAGCATGGCAAATACTCAGGTACCTGCCACGCAGCTCGGTCAGACCGTAGCACTGCCACACTGGGCACCACCAAGGCCCCCAGCACGCCTCCCCGGGGCTCTAGTACTCACTGCTCTGCTGAGGTCCCCACGACCTGAACCCGGTGCTGCCACCCCAGGCAGGCTCACTCTCCTGCTGCATTCACAGACCACATCTGGTCCCATCTTGCCTGTTGCCAGACCCGCCTGCAACCTGTCTGCTCACCCATCGTGATGTGATGGGCTCACCACGTGTGGACACTGGACGCCAGCTCCAGGCCGTGCCCTGCACACTGAGGCCTGAAGCCCCACCATACACAGGCCACAGCTGCATCCGCCCACAGCACAGGGACCCAAGAGTGTGGTGGACTCGGGAGCTCGCGCGCCTGGCTTTGAACCTCGGCTCCACCAGGGACCAGCTGTGACTGGGGAGCCATCGCCTAACCACTCTGGGCCTCCAGTCCCTCATGTGCAGAGCGGACGGGTTTTGTGGGGATGAGGTGGACTGGGACATGTGGACGCCACAGTTGCTGCCCCTGCCGCTGCCAGCCGCCTTGTGTATGTTCTCAGACTGTGACTCCAAACCGCCAGCACAGACGCTCCCTTGACCATAAAAGGAGCCTCCACACTCAGAAAGTCCGGCACCACTGACACATTTGCCATTTGCTCCCATGGCCGCTCCGCGCTGCCCACTTCCTGGCAGAATGCAGAAGTTGCGAAAACCCAAGGGCCTGGCGTCCTGGCCACCGTCACCCGTCTGAAACCCACACTCGGGCTCCTCCCTGTGTGCGGTCCGCTCTCTGAGGCAGCAGGTTCTGTCTGCAGCCTGTCCGTGCTCTTAAAGCCACAGGAGTCCGTGCAGTCCTGGCCACGGGACTGCGCGCAGAAGCCTGAAGCCACCTGGGCTATGCCCAGGGTGCCAGGCCCCCAGGTCAGGTCCTCACCACACCAGCTCCTGTGTTCAAGCCTGGCAAGCACGGGGTTCACGGAGCGAGTCCTGCTCACTTCCTGGTCTCACGCTGACCCTCAGAACACGGAGCCACCGGAACTTAGGGCACTTCCTCACCTGTGGCCTCAGGCCGACAACGACACTGTTCCTCCTCTGGGCTTCCATGAAAACCAGCGTCCCCAGAGTGTCCTCAGCTTCTCCAGCCCCCCAGAGGGCTGCACTGTCCTGTCACCCAGCTGACCCGGCCCCGAGAAGCCCTCCTCCAGTGTGTGCATGCACATGTGAGTGCACACGTGTATGTGCATGCACACACCCATGTGCATGCATGTTGTGTGTGTGTCACGCTCAGTAAGACTGGGAGCCCCATGAAGTGGGAACTCACCTTACCTGTCAGCCCTACTCTGTGCTCCTTCAGTAAATGGTGAAGCGTCAGGCCCCATAGGGGAACCCATCTCCACCACTTCCCCCCTTCCCACGGCCCCTCCTGTTTCCAGTTCCCCTCTCTCCTCCTCCTTCCACGGCTCCGAGAGCCTCCATCCATCAGCGCACTCACTAGTTGGGCCGCCCTGGGCTGGGCCTGCACTGGTAAGCCCGTGAGGGGCAAGGGGCCATACCCCTCTGTCTGAAGGCTCCCAAAACCAACCTAATGACACAGACCACTGGTCTCAGTCCCCCTGCTTTTCCATGTTGCCCTCTTGAGAATCTGAATTTGGGGCTGTGGCTGGCCAGACTGCCACGAACCTGTCCCTGATGAACTCTCTCTGTCCCCAGCCTCCGTGTCCACCTGTGAGGTCAAAGGTTAGTACCTTGTTCACTAAGGTGCCTCTCCTTTGAAAACCTTATGCCAGGAAAGGCCTTTCAGGAGGGCAGCCTGCATCCTCTGGTTGTGACACCCGGCAGACACAGCACTGGTGCGCTTCTAAGTGGGCCCGGCAGCCTGGCAGCAGCCCAGTCACACAGCCCCGGGACCTGCCATCCCCTGACTCCGAGGGGCAAGCGCCTGCCCACTCACTGGCCCAAGTGGACTCTGACCGTGTGGATCAGCCTCTCGGTCTCATGAGTGGACAGGGCTGCGGCCACACGAGGTACCACTATCCTCATTCTGTTTCTGAGCCGCTCCTACCACAAATTCAGTTTGGTTTACCCTCCAGGGCCCTGCCTCCGGTTGTTCCAAATGAGCTTAAACAAGGTGTCACAGCCAAGCAGCGGCCAGGTTCCAAGGCCCCCTGAAGGAAGGGCCCCCCACCCTGACCCTTGTGCTAAGTTATACAAAAACCACAAAGTAAGTTATGCGGAATACACCTCCGTTTTTCCCCCAAAATAACTTTCCGCCTCTGAAGTGAGAAGTCTGGGTTCCCTGGAACGGCGGCCCTTGCTGGAAGCTGTTTCTGTCTGTGTCTGTCTGTCCCTGTCTCTCTCCCACCACGTGAGGACACGAGGAGACAGCAGCCGCCTGCAAAGAGGAAGCTGCCGCTCCACAGCCCAGCCCTGCGGCCGCCCCGACCTCGCCCTCCAGCCTCTGGAACTGAGGAATGGGTCGCTGCAGCCTCTCGAGCTGCCTCAGGCACTGTTGGAAGAGGCTCCCAGAAGACGCTCTGGTGTCCTGCCCAGCCTCATGCCTCCTCCGGAGTGGTGACAGAACATGCTCTCTGGTCTGCACCTGGGCTGCCCCCAACTCACTGTGGACACTGGGCAGGGCCTTTGGGGACAGGGGCTGAGATGGTGAGAGAGCAACTACATCCCATCAGAAATAAGGAAAGGAACTGAGAAAGCCCCACCCGAAGCAGAGGGGCCTCAGGTGGGGACAGCATCTGCCATCAAATCTGTGAAGGGCGAGCTGTCGTGGGAGGAGGGGCAGACCTGATGCGTGAGGACGGGCGTCAGCCAGCTCCATCCCCGGCGCCACCTGTCCATCCTCACGCTGGTCTGGACCCCAGGAAGCTGCCGTGAACAAACCAGGGCAAACAGATTTGACTCCTGTTGATATAGTAGCAAAAGTCGCCAGTTCTTTTTAAAACATTGATCTTAGCAGGAGATTCATACAGGAGTGAAAGGGTGAATTAAGCCCCCAACCTCAACTAGAAACATCCCACAGTTCCCATCACCACGGTAAGGACCATTGCTAAGTAACGCTGGCCAATAGCACACAAGACACGTTATTTGTGCGCTCTGTTCTACCTGTTCAGTGCTAAGTTCCCGAGGGCAGAAGCTTGACCTCAGTCCAGTCTGCACAGTGTCTAGAGGAGGACAGGCCGGGAAACCACGCGAGGAAGCAACCTGAACGTCCATCGGGGGTGGACGCATAAACGAGTGCGCTTCACACAACACAGACACGCTGTCCAGCCTTGGAAAGGAAGGACATACGCTGCAACACAGGGACCTCGAGACACGATGCCGAGTGACAGCAGACACACACGGCAGCCACACGTGGCATGAGCCCTTTGGTGTGAAGTATCCAGACGTGGTGACTCCACAGACATAACTAACTGGTGGCTGCCAGGCGCTAGGGCGAGGGGCGGCGGGGAGAGAGGGCCCAGGGGGTGTGGGGTGACGAAAATGTTCTGGAACTAAACAGAGGTGACAGTTGCAAAATGATGGCATGTACTAAATGCCACCAAGTTGTTCATATTAAAAGGTTAGTTTTGTGTTGTGAGAGTTCTCCTCCAATTTTAAAAACACGCTTATCGAATGGATGCAATGAACATCCCTGTTCTGGGGGAAACTGCGTCCCTGTGTGAAAGCCGAGCCAGGACCTCTGTGGGGACAGGCGTGTGCATCTCGTCAGGACAGGACAGGAGGGCGGTCCTGACCCGGGCTCACTCGCTGCCTGTGCTTCTGCCTTTCTGCCCCAGGCCACACATGATGAAGCGACCGTCATATCACCTGATGGGCAGCATGGCCCGACACTGCCCAGTGCGGGAAGCAGGGAGCGCGGAGCGGGAGGTGGGTGCTGCTGGGAGCTGGTCTCACCACGTGCACCATCTACCAGGTGTTCCACCAGCTGCAGAGCAAACCAAGTACCTGCCACTGATGGGAGCGGTGCTCACGCCGTCCCAAGACGCCCAGCCCGCCCTGGTCTGCACTCCCCGAGCCGCTGGTTCCCAAGGGGAGGTTCCCGTTGTGTGCTGGGGGTGGGGGACAGGTGGCCCATGGCACCCCGTTTCTGCCTGCACCTGTCCTTCCCAATAGCGAGTGGCCCTTCAGCACAGACACTTCCAGTATCTGACCCGACAGGGCTGGTGGGTGACGGGTCAGATGTGCTCCCTGAGTGAACGACACTCTAACTACCAGACCAGACGCCAAAGCCTGTTTCCGACTAGCCCAGCAGAAATCACAAAGGCAGGGGCAGCTCAAGACAGGCACCGGGCTTGCACGTCCCTGTCCTGAGGGCCAAGCCCAGCCTGCAGCCTGTTCTTGTGCACGCTGTGAACGTTAAATAGTTTTCATCTTTTTAAAAGAGATGTTACACAAACACGTGACAGGGGTTGCGTCCGTCCTGAAGCCCACACACCCAGCGGGACGAGTGCCCTTTGTCCCCTCGACTGCAGCCGCGGGATTACATATAAAGTGAGAGGCTGGCAGTCCGCGCGGACAGCTGCACAGCCGGTGTGCTGGGCCGTCCAACCCGTTTGCCGAGGCGCCTCCTGTCCAGGGGAGGCTGGCCTGTCAGGGCGGAGGCAGCCCCGCACACCAGGGAGGGGCTGTCCCCTCTCACAGGACCAGATGGCCAGGAGCTGACAAAGCCACTCTGGGAATCACCTGACATGTTCTGAAATCCTAAGAATCTCAGTGATGTTTTGGAGGAGTAGCCTTCCCTTCTGTCGTGTTCTCTGGTCACCTCCAGATGAGCCCCTCCTGGGACTGGCGGCCTTGGCTGGTGGGCACCCTGGCGGGGACGGGTCCCTGCCGAAGGACACAGCCCCGACAACCCCCCACCCCAGGGAATGGAGCCCGGCTTAGCTCAGGGCTCGTCCCCCTCTCCCACTACTCCTGCTTGTGGGGCAGGCCCCAGAGCAAACCCCAGCAGGTATCAGGGCGTGTGGGGCCCAGTGCAGGCTTCCTTGGGGCCAGAGGGGCCCTGCAGGAGGACGACACAGCCACACCAGCTCGGCCTCTGCTGGTGGGAAGTCAGGCCTTGCGGTCAGCTTTCAGTCACACCAGGAGAGTCTCATTGTCCCCAGGAGCACTGAGGGCATTCATGACACTGATCACCTGAGGTCAGCAGGGGACCCTCAGGCACTGCAGCAGCGACAGCAGCCCAGAGGGGAGCTGGTGCTCTGAGAGGTCTGGGAAAGCGGGTTGTGAGTCAGACGTTAGGGGGCTGCTGCTGCTGCTTCCTGGGGGAGGCGGTGGGCACGGCAGACTGGGTGCTGACAGGAAACGTCTCCGGTCCCGTGTGCGGTTGTACTCACATACACATTACACAGGCAGTCACACATGTGCTCACAGGAATTCGCACGGGCATGTGCTCTGGCACATACACACGTGCTCACGGGATGAAGAGTGGGGTGAAGGTAGGTTTGTGGTTGTGAGTATGTTAACAGTTTATTACACAGTTAATAACACTCGTGTTATTATTGATTACTGTATTCTCTTCCACACACAGCTGTACACCTACTTCTGCCTAACCTGCGTACACTGCTCTGGTGGCTGCGAGGCCACTGAGTGGCCAGGAGGGGCCAGGGCCAGGGCCAGTGTGCAGCGCAGAGGTGAGGCCAAGCCCCTTCGCTGACCTCTGAGTGACCGTGGGCCCCAGCTCTGAAGTCAGGCACTTGGGGATTGGCAAGCCACGTGAGTTTCTAAGCCTCTGTCTTCATAATCCCCAAGAGGCCTAGAGGCTCCCCCTTCTCAGCTCCCCGACTAGGACATACCACAGGGGTCTGATGAACACCCCTGATGAAACTGAGCCACAGCGAGACCCCCACACCCCTTTCCTAGTGGGTGGAGGGCTAGGGCTTAGCGGTCCAGTGCCAGCCGGTTCCCAGTCAGCAGGGGTGAGGACCCTGGTGCTTGTTGAGTTAGGGTGCATGGGCAGCAGGGCACCAGCCCAGCTGGGCTCTGCCTGCCCGCCAGGCCAGTGAGCTGGGCCAAGTCTCTAGAATCCTCCAGGCCCCGAGGCTCGTTTGCTGGCCTCCGGGTCGGCTCCGCACGAGGTCTGAGGGGCTGGGCTGGGAGCAGCTGCTGCCCCCAGGCTCTCCCTAAAGCAAGGCCAGTATCGCAGCTGGGTCACACACGTCAGCTGCAGCTTGGCGGACAAGTCGAGCAGATGATACGTGGGCTGGTGCGGGCAGAGCACCGGTTCCTGACCCTCAGGAACCTGGGTCCCGGCTGGGAGATGCGGGAGGAGGGGCCTACCGGAGGGGGCAGAGCAGAGGGGGCAGCGGGCAGCACCCCCTTCGGCTGCCCCCACCCACCATCAGCGGCATGTCTGCCATTTTCCTGGCGAGGAAGGCCAGCACCCTGGGGGCCAGGCCAGGATTCAGACCCAGCTCTGCCCACAGGTTGCCGGCTCCTTCCGCTCCAAGGCTGCTCCTGAGTCACAGGCCTTCACTGGCACGCCGTAACCCAGGCCTCGTGGTGAGCGCCACGCCCAACATGCACCAGGTCCCCGTGCGCCCCTGGCCCCATGAGGACCCCCTGTGGCTCCCCAGTCACCCTCTGAGGCACAGTGCGGTGCTGGCTCCTGCGTCAGCATCTGTAGGTCACACCACCTCCCCCCAAGAGGGCTTACTTCTCCTTTCCTGCCTCGCACGGCAGGGCTCTGTCGCAGGGCCCAAGGTGAGGCTGAGCCAAGGCTGAGGCAAAGCGAGGCGGGGTCCCACTCCATTCGACCAAACTCAGGAACCCAATGGCCTGAGGCCCAGACCCGCCATTCTGAGAACAGCAGGGGTCACCCTGATCTTCCATCACCGAGCCCTCCACCGCATCACAACCCGCCACCCATGGCCCTCTCCCCAGCTCTGCAGACAGATCTGCTTGCCCAGGGGCTGCCCAGCCAGGTGGCAGGGGTCACCACAATGCTCAGGCCTCAGGGTCCTGCCCCACTCAAAACCCCATCAAGGGGCCCATTCACACGATGCTGATGCTGATCCGCTACTGGGGCGGGAGGGAGCTGAGGGTCTCCCAGGACTGGCATGCCGGCCGGAGCCGGCAACACCAGGTCCTCAACGCTCTGTGTTCCCAGGAGAGCTGCGAGCCTTCGGGCCAGATGTGTCCCCCCCAAACACACACACACACACACACACACACAGCCGCTGAGAGTCGGCAGAACCAGTCCAGCTACCAGCACCTCCACCCTTTGCAGCCCATCAGAGAAACAGGTCATCGGAGGAAGAGGTCGGAGAAAGAGGACAGTGGAGAAGTCAGGAGGACTCAGGAGAAGTCATCAGCCTGTGCCCAGGAGTGAGTGCTCAGGGTGATGCCAGCCCTTGCCCCAGGTCACCAAGGACATAGCACCAGGGTCCTACTCAGGGGTAGGAAGAAAGGGGGCCCAGCCCCGCTCCCTGACAGACCCTTGCTCAGCTGGGAATCTGCCGCCCAGCAGATGCGGACATCAGAGTGAAGCGGCTGTGAGGAGAGTGTCCTGGCAGAGGCCAGCCTGTGCGTGAAGGTCTGAGGGTCCCAGGAACTTGGGATCTGCGGGTAGCAGGGCCCCCAGACAGGCAGGGAATGAAAAGGGGCAGGTGGAGGCCTCAGGGAGGCGCTGGGTGGGGAGCAGCCCGTCACCTGTGTGGCCCCACCTGAAGAAAGGACTGGGATGGAAGAAGAGAAAGGACTGGGACAGAGCTTGGGAGGAAGCCAGGATGAAGGTGACCCCATGGTGTGGACACAGCCACCTGGCAGAGTCTCGCACAGGCAGAGCAAGACCCAGAGGTGGACAGGAACAGAGTCACACAAGACAACCCTGCCCCTCCCTGGGCCAGCCCCAGAAGAGCCAGATTCCAAAAATGACAACGGGAGAGGCTAAGGGAACAGGGCACACCCCTGCCCTCAGACCTGGATGGACCGGAGTGGGGCAGCACAGCCGCCCCAGGAAGGGCCACACAGGCCGCAGTGCAGGCACGCTGCCTTCACTCCCCAGACCCCAGGAGTGAGTGCTGAGACCCTCCTGCAGGGCTGGGGGGCGGTGGTGAGCAGGCAGGGCCAGGCGCTGGGAGGCATCAAGGGCGTTCCAGCCACAGAAAAGAATGTTCCTTCACCTCTCAGGACCCCCTTCCAGTCTACTGCAGACCCTCTCCTTCGGCCTCAGGAGCTGGCGCAAACCCGCCTCATCCCTGAGGACCCAGCTTCCACTCAGGTCTCCCAAAGGCTGGCTGTCCCCCTGTAAATCCCTGGAGTTGTTGCTGAACTGGGTCGTGCGCGCTTTTTGTCCCCACCCTGGTGGTCGGCTCCTGAAGCAGCAGGAACCACATTAGCTGAGGGCGTGTTTTCCTGTGAGGGGTTTCGAATGCTGCACCATGAGGGATAAGCCTCACACTCCGACGTTACAGACATGGGTGACCACGGCTCCACCGTGCATTCACCCTGTGACCTTGAGCGAGTCATCTGACCTGTCTGACCTGCCTCCCTGAAATGAAGCCCCTGTCAGTACTTTCCTCACAAGGCTGCTGAGAGGAATAATTAAGACGCACCCCTTAGAACTGTGCCCACCATGCGGCACCTGCTGCTGAAATGGTGACTGCTACTGCACCCCACCCCGCACTCGACAATCTAATTTACATGCTCTGAGATGCCGCCGCCAGCCCCCCTCCACCAGTGGTGATTCCTAAGCTCCCCTGGCGCTTCCAGTATTGGAAACCTGTGCCAGTCGAGGAGCAGACGTGGGGGGAGGGGCAGGACAGAGCGGTGCCAGGGCTGGGAGCCAGAGGGCGGCCCCTCTGTGACTCCCCAAAGCATAGGTTTTGTCAGGTGGTCAGGGAATGGCTTTGCCCTGCCAGGTCCCAGATGCCAGCTCTCAGGCACTACCTGCTCCTACCAGCCACCCTAGAAACAGGACACAAGATCCAGAAATACAAAGAAGGCAGGGCCGTGGCCACGGGCCTCTGGGCTTGAGTGGCTGTCTGCCGGGTCACTCTTTCCCTTGCTCAGCATTTACTCCCAACCAGCAGATGGTGAGGGGAAAACAAAACAAAACAAAACAAAAAAACCGTGCAGCATCTGCCCCTAATCCCGCAGACTCTGCATGTGATTACCAGGGTGGCCTCACAAAAGGACAGGAATGACGATCGATGTGCAATATGACCCTTGTCACAGTTCTTGAAGCAACATCAACCCACCTGACTTTTGGGTCTTGCCGAAACCAACTCCTTTCGAGCCAATTAAGAAACTGGAGCGTCTGCAGAGGAGCTGGCTGCCTGAGCTGGTTTAGAGGAGTAAAAGTAGTAATTGGAGACATAACACACACCGTTCGTCCACTGGAAAATCCTCGGAGATGTGGGACTAGTAAGAAGGCTCCGGTGTAGATCCACTTTGCTATGAGTATAATAGTTTCTAAGTAGTACATAGGCTATTTTTCAGCAACAAGTATTTCCTCCAAGTTTTTAGTCAGGGGCTCCTACTACACCAGAGCAATCAATCTTTTTTCTACCTTATCTTTTTTTTAATCAATGACATTTTCTTTGGAGAAACACACTGTTAAAAGGAATGGAGCGCTTGCCTGCACCAAGCCCCTGCCCAGGAGGCAGCTAGTGAATTACCCTCAGCAGGTGACAAGCCTGGGCCTTCCCGTGGGTGCAGTCCTAGTGCAACGGACATTTCGGTGCTTGGAAAGCTAGTGAGAATCAGAGGTGGCGAGGATGGTGGTGGTGGGTATGATTAAACTTTACACAATGCTTAACGCGGTATTTGCAAAGTACTTTACAATTACTCTGCTTTCACTAATGCATGTTCTCCCATTAGCTTATTAACGATGCTCCCCATAAAATGACTCCTGTAAAAGCGCCCCAGCAAACGTGCAGGCTTGCGCTTGGGGCCTGACGCCCGCTGGACGTCACCCAGGACTGCTCTTCGGCTTTCCTAGGGAGTGAGTCAGTAAGTGCAAAGTCAGTGGCGCTCCTGACCCAGAGGTTCTAAACGTCTCATCCAAACAAGCACGGTCCCATGTGCCACCACTCAAAAACGTCAGTCTGGTCCAAAAGTACAGATGACCTTTCCAGGCTGGGGTGAGAGGGTGGAGGAAACATTCTAGAGTTCATCTCCCAGAGGACACACCTGCTAGTACCTCTTCGGATGAGTGTACTAAGATGCCGCGCACCAGGCACCCATTGGATGGTGCTTCGCTAAGGGCACAGACTCACAGGTGGCGTTCCGGCCCTCACTGCCCTCCTTCGCCTTTTTTGGGGATGAGAGGACGTTCCCTGAGAAACGCTGCAGGTAGGTAGGACAGGCTCGGACGACCCAGAACCAGTGCCCCCCACCCCCACCCTCAACCCGTGGTTCTGCGACCGGCCCCGCGCTGCCATCGCGCCCACCCCCACCCCGGGCACCAAGAGCTGTGCGGGGCCACTTGCCAGGTGAGCCCTCGCCAGGTGTCTCCCGCCCACCCAACTCACCTGCGTGAAGTACAAGTTCATGAGTGTGAGGGTAAAGAACTGGAGGCACACGGGGAAGCAGTAAAGTAGCCAGAAGACGAAGGGACTGAGAGAGTTGGCCGCCACGAAGTCCCTGAAGTAGAAGGAAAAGAGGACCGTCCGCAGGGAGGCCCAAAAGAGGCAGAGGAAGAGGAAGACGCTCTGGTAGCTGAGTCGCTTGTGGCCATAGCGCAGCACCAGCCAGAGCTGCAAGTAGATGAACACGAAGAGCAGCGAATAAAAGGCAGTGTAGACGCTGGTAAGGCCGAGCTTCACGTACGGGGGCACGGCCGGGGTCAGCGTGGGCGGCAGCGAGTCGTTTCGGAGTGGGTCCCAGCGCGGAGCCGCCATCGGGCCGGGGGCGCTGCGGCGCGGCCGGGGGCTCGGGCCTCATCCGGGCTGGCCGACCCCGCGGGGGTCTCCGCGCATCGCTCCGCCCGGCCGGCTGCGGGAGGAAAGAAAACAAGCCGACTTCCTCCCGGCACCACATGATTTACGGGGCGGCCTTTGTCTGGGATTGGCGGCGACGCACCTCCGCCCCGCGCGCGCCCCCGCGCGCACTGCGCGCCCCCGCTCCTCGCGCGCGTCCTGCACTGTGCCCTCCAAGGCCAGCCTGTGCGCCCACCACAACGCCCCACATTGCGTGCCCCACCCCACGTTCGGCCCCTGGCGCCCACCGGCGCCGCTCCCCAACTCCGCGTCCCCGCCTCACGTGCCCCCAGGTGCCGCGCCCCCGCCCCCTGCAAAGCGCGTCTCCGCCCTGCGCGCCCACAGGTACCGCGCCCCTTCCCCGCACAATGCGCGTCTCCGCCCGCGCTTCCCCAGGTGCCCCGCCCCTTACCCTGCTTGTCCCCGCCCCGCACGCCCCTGAAGCCCCCGGTGCCGCGCCCCCCAGCCACCGAAGACCCCCGAGACCGCCCGCCCATGCCCCTCTTGGGGTAGAGCTCCGCGCCTTGCACTTTCCGATGATTACTTGTTGTTCAGCAGAAGTTAATTCTTCTATTTCAAAAACAACAAACTTTACAAGTCTTTTTTCTTTTAAAAATAAAACGTTACGACTCCGTGCCTGCTCATGCTGGGGTGATGCTTATTTCTAAATCTAAAAATGTCAAAGACGGCTTTTGTTTTTGAGGTCAAGTTTGTTAACTGGGAAGGAAGGAACGGTCCGATGGCGCCCGTTTGTTCCTGGAGACCCGCGCCGCGCGCCCCACGCAGTGCGCCCTAGCACATAGTGCGCGCGTTGGGGACGCTGCGCCCCTCACCTCTGAGTAGTTCAGCGGGTGCCCGGGAGCGCAGGGCGGCAGGCGGCGGGGGGAAGTAGCACCGCTCTCTAGCCCTGCCTCCCACTGCGATCCAACCCTCCCAGTAGGGTTGTCCCTCCGCTGGACCAGCAAGCCCCACATTTGCTGCGGCTGAGCGAGTGGCTGCTCGGAAGCAGTGAAGTTGACTTCAGTTTTTGTCCCAGGACGCCTCTCCGGGCTTATCCTGAGGACGCAGGTGGTGTACAGCGCTCTGCGCTAGGAGGGCATGCCCCGCTGCCTCTGGAAGCATTTCTAGGCGAGCAGTTCCGGTGTACAGAAGAGAGGGACCCGATTCTTCAAAGCTCGGGTAATTTCTTGTGATTTAGTTTCTTCTCTTAAATTACTGCAAGCCGACCTTAGAAACACTGCCAGTTCGGTTCCAGGCCACCACAATAAAGCGAGAGCTAATCTTTTTGCTGGTGGAGGGTCTTGCCTTCAGATCGTAAAAACCACAAAACCCGTGAAGACCGGTAAAGGGGTATGTATGCCTGCATTCAACTCCCTACCTAACTGTGTGGTCTGTTTCCTAACGGGTCCCCTCAGAGCCGGAATCCAGCCCTGTGCTTCCTCCCATTTATTTAGTGTTTACACCCTCCCAAAGTGTTTCCGTGCTTCATCAAGGGCAAGTGTGCCTTTGGTGTCAAGTTCTTTTTCTAGTTCCACTGCCCTTTCCCTCTCTCCCTATCACTATTTTAAAAGAAAATATAGAATTAGTCTCCCCATCTCCGATTTTGACCCCCTCAATCCATTCTGCACAGAGAAGCTGGAATGCTCTTTCTAAAGAATAAATCTGGCCTTGCCATTACTATGCTTACATTCCTTTCACCTTTCCCTCGTTGTTCTGAGGATCAGGTCCAAACTCCTACCCTAGCTTGCCTGCTGAACTCTTTTAACAGGAGAGTTAACGCTTCTTAACTCCCTGGGCCAAGAAAACTCTCTCCGCCCTGTCCTCCAAAAACTGAGCAAATCCTCTTGTGTAAGGAAGTCACTTCCTCCAAGAAGTCTTCTCAGACCACGCCAGCCACCATGCAGTCAGGCTCAGGCGAGGTGCACTTACAGAGCATCCTTGCGTATTGTCAGTCGCCCCACTTGTTTAGGAGTTTCCTCAGGACAGAAACGATATGTTGTTTAACAATGTCTTCCTCATGCTTGCCAGGACATCAAAAAACAAGTTTCCATTTTATTATACTGAAAAGAATGTAGTTTGTCATTAGAAGCTCCGGCTGTGACAAATGCGCCCATAAGCAGGACCTCCAAGCATTGTCTCTCTCTTTCCTGGAGTCGGTCGTGCGAGGTTCCACACCCATCCTTCACTTGGACACCATCGTTCAGCCGAGATTGTGGACCCGCTGAAAAGCCTCCCTGAGGTCACAGCCCTGTGGGTTCATGCAGTTTATTTCTCACGCTACAATTTGCGTGTTTCTTGCTAACATCTAGAGTAACTACTCTTCCCAGTCTGAGATCCTCATAGAGTGATATCCTAAGGAGCGTCGAGGTGACTGCAATTTCTACAGATGGAATCGTGGCATGGCACCAGAGCTGCCATACCTCTGAAGCAAGGTGGAAAGTCATCCTTGCTAGATGAGACTAAGCAACTTATGGATGGCCTGTCACCAGTCTCCAAGACTGTGCGTCTTCTACATCAGCCGGACAGTCCTGAGGTGTTATAGGCGTCTACCACTCCTGTGGCATTCAAGCTCCATCTCAGAATTGGTATGGGCACCAGATTGTCTGTTGTTGACTTAGAGAACTTCCGGTTTGCTTCTGTCACGTGGGCTATTATGTAGATCACTCAGGGCTGCCCCTCTGTTTTGGTCCTAGGAGCTCACGATCAATCCCTTTCCGTCAAAGATATCTGACAGGCAGGAGAGTCTGATCCCCAGACTGGCCCTGGCCGTGGGCGTGGTTTCCATGACTTCTGCTGAGACCATCTTCCCTCTCCTGGTGGTTGCGCCCCGCTGACCTTGGACAGCTAGGATCCTGGTGTCTGTTTAATGCCAGCAGCTCTCCACAGCACCGTGTGTAAAATAGCCATGACAGTGCTTATGAGAGGTGGTGGCCCTTCCCTCACCAATGTATCTCTCAGAACCTCGATGAGAGGAGTATCTTCTGGTCCTTCTCAGGGGCCGGGGTTAGGGGACTGGCAAGTGGGTCATGCACAGTGTGTCCACACAGACATTCCTAGTTCCTCAGATTCCCGCTCCTACATGATGTTAAAGAAATTCAGGCATCTTGACTTCTCTTGGTGTGGGTCACCAGGATTCATTCAACCGAGTTACACTGGGAAGGAAGTGTCCCATTCTTCTCTCCCCGGTGAAACCAATCCCTCAGGATTGGTTCCCATGAGTGTTCCCAAGGCTTTTACCAAGGTAAAGAGCAAAATATTACTATTCCTTTGGAATAGAATCTCCTCCGTCAAGGTTTGGTTTTGCAACATGAAGGACATGTTAGTATCTACCTAGGGTTTTGGTCTGAGGACAGAAGAAGGAGGCACAAAGGGACTTGCATTCCTCCTTGCAAAGTGACTTCCTGAGGCAAGAACATTATGGGTCTTGAAGCAAATGGGGAGCAGTGTCTCTATCCAGGGAGCAGGGAAGCTGTGTGCTCTCTGTGTCCTCAGGCTCCTAGGTCCCCACTCAGAGTCAGCAGTGGATGGAGCAGGTTGTGTAGCGAGCGGATATTGTGATCAGGAGCCCACAGACCTCCGGGTGGTTCAGCTGTGGCTGCAGAAGTGCCCGTCTGCAGCCCGCCTCAAGCCAGAGTTCCGGCTGTTGCCATTCACTTCCTAAGCTTTCCAGCCACTCTCATCTATGACCCCTCCACCCACAGTTGTGGGGTCTTGGTGGCCGGTGCTGTTCTCTTGGTTTCTCAATGCCCTAACTTCACTGTGCTGGTAGCATTCACTGCAAATGACCACAGGAATCATTTATGCCCTGAACTGTCTTAATACTGCCTGAATTTTTATTGTCTTTACATCCAACCAGACCACATTATCAACCTCAGATCCTCCCTACTCCTGAGGGTGTGTTGCTGCCGCCACCCCTGGGGTCAATTTCTGAATTTCCCAGGATTCTTGATGGCAAGCAATGGAAATGAACTTTGGTTCATTTTTTTACCCAGGCTCTGCCTTTATCCTCACAGTGTTCTCTCCTTGTCTAAATGACCTCATCTTCTTTTTTTAAACTTTGGTGAATTTAAGCAGAAAAGGAATGTCCTAAAATACATGTTACATAGCTCGTGAAATCTTCAGGACTTCAGAAAGAGGAGGGACCAGAAATAATGCTGTGGAACCGGTTCAGCAACACTGGCCCCCATGCCGGCTTGGGCATGCTGGCTCGCACCACTGACCTCACAAGGCTGGACACTGCATTGGTTCAGAATGGAGACAGTTGCGGAGAACAGAAAACCTGGCAATAATCGTTTAAAAATAAATGCTTGTGGGTTTTTCTTTTTTTTTTTTTTTTCACATATCTGGAAGTCAGGTGTTGCAAGCATGGATTCAGCCATCTAAAAAAAAATCTGCCAGGGACCCTGGCTCTCGCCATCTGCTCTGTTCCCCTGAGCTTGTTGGCTTTCATCCTCAGAGTGGTCCCCTTGTGGTCGCAGGATGGCTGCTGCAGCCCTAGATGCCACATTTGCATTCGAGGCAGAAGGTAGGAGAAGACAGAAGGGTTTCTATATCAGGAATGCAAGAGTTTTCCAAGGAATCTCAAGACAGACCTCCACCTATATCCCCCCGCCCCCCTGCAGAAGTGCACCATGCGCCATCTGGAGATGGAGACACAGGAGCGCAGGAAGGCACAGACTCCACAGGCCCCGCTTCTGAAGTGCGGGCCACAGGGGAGCACCGGGCAAGGGTGTGGGACCTCCCTCTAGAGTAGACTACACGCACTCCACGCACCTCTGAGTCACGAGCTTCCAGTGCAGAGTCTGGGCAGCGCCCTCCAGTTGGAGAGCCTAGGCCGTGTGCCCACATGCCGGCAGCAGCAGTGGCCAGGGACCTGGAGGCCGGCATCTTCAGATCGGACTTCCTAGAGAAGGAACCCCCCTGTGGACCAACACGATGGCAAATATCTTTCCATACTGTTTATAGATCTTTCCAGTCGAGTGTGTGCACACAGCTAAAAAGTTTAGAATTCACTTTTTGGGAGACGGATATAACATTTGCATGAAGTTGCCTCTTTTTATTATCTATCAGCTGTCCTCAGAGATTCTTTTCTTTAAAAGGTGAGAAGAAGGTAGGCCAACAATGAACTGGTGTTGGTCCTTAGCAGATCGCTCGGGTCCAGCTGCCACCAGGCATGTCTCCCAGCTCTGAACTTCATGTTCCTGCTGAAACCGGAAAAGACACAGGTGTCTGGGCTGCCTGTCACTACCAAACCCAATAAGCAATGACAGCGATTGAATCTTTATGGGCACTTTATTCAGATGTCTGGCGATCTGACAAGATGGCGGGTTCATACCTTAACAGACTATCTTGTCTTTTCTTTCCAGGCCAAGGTTTTTGTAGCAGGGAATAAACAAGGTGTGGTGAGGGGTTTTGAAGTTCAGGGAGGATTAGGTGAGCGAAGCTGCAACATTCCTGTCCTGTTAGCTGTTCCCAGGGGAGGGTGGTGGTCTGTCTCTCCCTGAAACACAGAGGCCCAGATGCTTCCACTTGTGCCCAGGCGGTAACCTCTAGCAGTGCCCCAGGAGGTTGGCTGTTTTCCCAGGAGCCAGGATGGGCCTTATCTGGGGTTTCTGAAACAAAATCTTTAACATACACATTACTTACTTAGGCTCATAACTTTTTGCCTTGAACTGAAATTTTCCAACTCTTGAGTCCCCTTCACTACTGTGCACCCCCACAGGGTATCCTGGGACCCCCATGGTGCCACTGCCCTGGCCACCTGACCACAGCAGGCCCAGCTCCTGGCCTTGGTCATGCCCTGCCCTCGCTCTGGCCTGATAAGCATCTGTCTGTGCTCCTCTTCTGGGACTTCCCAAGGTGGTAAGTGGGTGTTCATTTCAATAAACAAATCCTGGCTGGTATTTTCCCAGGAAAGTGGCCTCTGTTGTGTTTGGTATGGCTGATTCCTGCTGGTGAGCCTCACGATCCCGAACCTCGGCCTGCTCAGTCAGGGCCCGAGCAAGGGCCACACAGATAGGGAGTGTCCGTCACTAAGAGGGCATGTCCCCTGGATGGTGGAAACGACACGCATTCATGTCAACAGGTGGGCATTGTGATGAAATGGCTCAGCAGCTACGGTAGCCACAGAGTTATGCTTTTCTACATATTTTAAATCCAACCCCCGGAATCTGGGTGTCATGTGGTTTCAGCCTCCAGATCCCACTCCTAAAAAATCTGTTTTGCTCTGAGCGATGCCGTGTCACATGTCGTCAGGCCAAGGCGACAGGAAGACACGCATGGGATCTCTTCATTCCCATGACTGACATGTGTTAGGTGTTTGATTTATTATTGAAGGAGCCACTAGCTCACTGGCTACAGTTTTTGTTCTTAGCCATTTGGGACACAGTTAGCATTCCTTGTGGGGTTTTGGTCTAAATCACAAGCTTACGCTGTGGATGCCAGGGCTTTCAAAGGTTCAGGACGCGTGGCCACTCCAGGGGAAGTAGGGAAGAAGGTCCAAGAGATGAGGCTTTTGCAGGCGAAGGTCATTCTGGTGTGAAATGTCCTATTCCAACAAATAGTAACTTTTTGTGAAATGCGCACCTATTTGTTTTTATCTCATGCTTGTAATTCCTAAAGTTAAAGGGCAGGAAGCATATCAGATTTTCTTTAAAACTTTATAGGATCATAAAATTCACCCATTTGAAATGTGCCATTCAGTGATTTTGTAGCAGTTTTACCCGGTGGTGCGTTTTTCACCCTAAATCTGTGTTAGAGTAGTTCATGTCCTTTCCCCCCCCCCACAAAAGCATGTCAGGTTTTACCTCAGCCAGGTGGCCCAGCGGAATTGTTTATAACAAATCCAGTCTAGGGCAATTGTTGCCTGCTCACGAAGCAGACAGGTGGGTGGCGCTCAGAGGTTGATGTTCTGTTAATGGTTCAATAATCTCATTAAAACTTGGGTATTAAGTAGATCTGGGGTAAAAAGGAACTTAGTATGAATTGGGGCCCACGGGGGTCAGGAGCTGGAAGGCTCATTCACCTGAAAACAGATGGAATGCCCCTCTTGGCCCTGGGCGGCCACCGTGCGTGGTTTGCCCTCCTTATCTACCCAGTCCTTGGAAAGCCACGTGGAGCTGCCTACTGCCGCCCACATGATTCTTCCAGGTTCCCGTTTTCAGCTCCAGAAAAAGTGTTGTGTTGAGTTGTGTGACGTTGCACGGCAGGAGAGGGAACCACTCCCACTGGGAACTCTGTCCTGGGACTGAGGTTTCCAGTTTCCTGCCCAGCACGGGACTAGCTGTAGTGACTGCCCCAGCGCTCCCCCTGCACACCCGCTGAGCGCTGGGGTGGTGGGTGTCTGGGCCCAGAGGCCAAGGAGGAAGGCCTGCTGACAGCCTCAGGTGACAGGTGAGGGCGAGGGCGCGCTGGAAGACGTGCTACTGAGAAAGCATTCAAGAGGCGGCGCCACAGCCAGTGTTCGTGGATCCTGAAGCTTCTTCAGTATTAGAGACCTTCTTTAAGAAAAGAAAAATAAAACTGCACATACAAAAGTAGGTACTAAAGTGGATGTTTATATAGAACTACCAATTACGAATTTTGAGAAGCTAACCAGTGCTACCAACATCACAAAACCCAGAAGAATTGATAGGGGACTCAAGACTTAGAAAATTTTAGCCTAAGGTAAAAAGTTATAAGTCCATCAAGTAATGTGTATGTTAAAGCTTTTGTTTCAGAAACTACAGATAAGGCCCATCCTGGCTCCTGGGAAAAACAGCCGACCTCCTGGGGCACTGGCTAGAGATTACCACCTGGGGACAAGTTGGAGGCATCCAGGACTTTGTGTTCCAGGGAGAGACAGACCACCACCCTCCCCTGGGAACAGCTAACTGCCCAGAGCAGGAATGTTGCAGCTTCCCTCACCTAATCCCCTCTGAATCTCAAAGCCCTCACCGCACCTTGTTTATCCACCCACCCCCACCTTATAAAAGCTCTGGCCTGGAAAGAAAAGAAAAGATGGTCTGTTAGGGTATGAACCTGCCATCTTCTCAGATCGCCAGCCATCTGAACAAAGCACCCATAAAGATTCAACACTGTCATTGCTTATTGGGTTTGGTAGCAACAGGCAGCCCGGATGCTGGTGTCTTTTCCGGTTACAGAATCACGCAGTGTTGTTACTCGCTGATGGTCAAGGCATCATCTCTAAATTCCTCTCCCTACACTTCTCAGCTGCGTAATCTTTGTCACATAAGACGGAATCTGCAATATCGTTTCTGTAGACAGAGTAGAAAGTTCGTTTTTATCCTCCTGCACAATTGGTCAGACACCGCTTTTATTATTGACATTCAGAGGGTTTCAGCTTCACAATGTGTTCCTGTTAGTCCTGTAGGCTTTAAGGGTTGTTGTCAGTTGGGAAAACTTCAGTGAACTTTTCTGCTGCTTCTGATCCCTGGTCTTCCCAGCACCTCAGGCTGCCTTGTGCACCCACCAATCTTAGCCTGTGAATTAGGGACGCTCATTACCCAGTGTGCTGTGCTGTCCCGGTCTCGGAGGATGAAGTTTTCAGTCGTCCTTCTGGTTCAGGCCCAGTCTGCTGAAAGGGAAAACACAGGCTGACCTCAGAAAATGCGAGCCCGTGGGTGGTGGGCCCAGGCACACCCAGCGCCTCGTCGGCATTTTCCTTCTGTGTGCACAGTGGCCGGTTTGTGTTTAGAAAGGGAAAAATATGTTCCCTGTCCATGTGCCAGGGGGCAGCCTCCAGTGTCCTGTCCTGTGGGGACAGGAGAGAAAGGGGAGGAGGAGGAGGAGGCAGGGAGGCTGACCAAGGGCCCTGGGGGCAGGGCGGCTGCACTGCTAGGACTCCGCGGATTCCAGCAGGTGCCCTGGGATCACACTGTCCAACCAACCCTTCTCAAGTAGATGGAAAATTTACACCTAGTTCAGGAGCATCTAAAAGCAAATCTTTAAAAAGTACTTGCTGCCCTGGCTAGTGTGGTTCAGTGGACTGAGTGCTGGCCTGCAAACCAAAGGGTCACCGGTTAAATTCCCAGTCAGGGCACATGCCTGGTTGTGGGCCAGGTCCTCAATGCGGGGTATGCGAGAGGCAACCACACATCAGTGTTTCCCTGTCTCTCTCCCTCCTTTTCCTTCTCTCTAAAAATAAATAAATATAATATTTTTTAAAAAAGTACTTGCTAATCATGCTCTTGAAACATGAAGACAGCACCAGGGATAATAATTCCAGCAGGAGTCATGTTTGATCCCTTGTACTGGACTCAGACTAAGGAAACTAACCCCGTTCATTTGCTGGGGCCACCGGTTAAATCCCCAGTCAGACAAGATGCTGCAGACTGGGGGGTTTGCACCAGAGAAATTGACCTCCTCCCAGTGCTGGAGGCTGAAGTCCCAGGTCGGAGGGCCAGCACGGCGCGGTCCTGGTGAGAGACCTCGTCCGGGTCCAGGTCGGGTCCCGGTCCGTAGGCGGCCACCTTCTCGCTGTGCCCCCACAGGCAGGAGAGAGGGAGTGCTCTGGTGTCTGTCCTTGAAGGGGAAGTGATTCTACCCTAAGGGCCCCACCCTCTCATCCTCATCTAAACTCGGTTACCTCCCACAGGCCCCAACTCCATCACACTGGGAGGTAAGGCTTCAATGTAAGGATTTGGGGACCCAGTTCAGCGTAGCGCCAACTAAACCGAGGGAAGGAGAAAGTCTGGGAAAGGAGCTCAGGTGAGTTGGGGAGAAGCAGTCATAGGTGTTGAGAAGCAGTTTTGGGAGCCAGCAGGAGGATGAACACCATCCCCTCTGCCCACAGGAAGAGCTGCCCTGAGGCCAAAGTGACCGCAGCTGCCAACAGGCACTGCCTCAGCACTAGGTCATGGGACACCGCCGCCTGTGCTTTGACAAGCTCAACAACCAAGCTTCAGGGTGACCCCTCCCCATCCCCCCCACCCCCACCCCTGCTGGTGCATTAGGAGCCCCTGGGCAGCCTGAGGTCTCCTGCATCCAGCTGAGTGCAAGGCTGAGCCAGGAGCACCTGGGGGCCCCGGAGGCAGAAGCAGGCCCCTGGCTTGCCAGCACTGAGCTGCTGAGGCAGGAGGTGAGTGGCTCTGGGCTCTGCCCAAGATGGACAGGTACTTCCCTTGCTGATTCTGAGGCAGGAGACAGTCAGGAAGGGAACTCCAGGAGCCCCGCAGGGCTTGGATGAAGAAAACATCCATACATGACAAAGACCCCCTAAGACTGGTTGTTTCTGTTTTCTGGGATAACTTTGAATCATGGAATGCGCCTGCGCACTACCCCTGATTCATTATAATAGCATTATAATAAAATAACATTGTGGGACTCCC